>BGPR01000742.1:102350-176585 GCA_013235015.1 Araneus ventricosus
AGAAGTAACCGTTTGCCAAATTTCAAGTTTTTAGTCCTAGTGGTTTGAGAGATTCGGTGATGAATCAGCGAGTTCCTTTTTCTTATATATATATATAAGCAAAAATATTAGAAAAAAAGTTAAATCAGTTCAAAGTCTAAGGGTTGCCTAGAAACGGAGTATCTATAAATTTGCTTTATTTCAAAATCGTCTGCATGTAATCAATTATTTATTAAATATTGAAAAATCGATACAAATTGAAGAAAACATTTCACAAATATAAGATTGATAATTCATTGAGAAGGTAAAATTTTGAACTTTAAGGTGATATAAAAATATTTTTATGGGATAATTTGCTCTGAAGTTATTCCGAAAAAACGGTTACGGTTAATTTCTAATTAAATGACTGTTTAATTAACTTTTTCACTTTGAAAAGTTGACAGGTATCTTCCTCTTGTCTTAAATAATAAGTGTGCAAAATTTGGTTCCAATTGGTCCAGTTGTTTAGGAGGAGATGTGGAACATACACACATACATACATACCCACAATGACTTTTATTTATATTAAGTTATATACTTGAAAACTTTTCAACCATAATTATATCAAGTAATTTCTCTTTCTTTGAAGCCTAACTATGAAGTATTTGGGATTTTTGTTGATTTTCGCCTTAGTTACATCAGTGTATGCTTACGATTTGGTGAAATTTTTTGAGCATTTCGTTGCGGTGGGTTGTACGATAGTCACTTCTTCAGGATCAAGCGTGCTGACGACAGTATGCGGAACATGTTTGCTCCACACTTTCGATATAAGGAAAATTGATCAAGGGGCATATGCCACTAGTAAGTGCTGATTTGGCTTTTCTTTTGACTTATTATTTACAGATACTATTATAGATTATTATTATAGACTTACTCTTATCACAGTAGTGACGTCAAAATCAGTTGTTTATTTATAAGGTCTCGAAGAAATAAGACTTATAAAAGTTTATTAACTCCTTAGAAAATAATAAATGCTCAGAGACATGTCTAGCACGCAAGCATACAGACTCCCCCCTCCCCAACCGAAGACATGCGGATGACAGGAGAGATCGCTGCGGAGAAGTACACCCAATATGAGACATTCAAGGGTCCCAAAGGTTACAAAAAGGGCAAACAGTCTAAGATACCAAAAAGTATAACAATCAAGTATCAATTAAACAGTGAATGCAACACTAACTTTAAATTCTCCTAAAGTAGCATAAAAAAATTAACAAAATCACTAACATCAGAGAAATTAACAAAAACTCTCTTTAGCTCATAAAGACTGACAGAAATTCAAATAATTCCTTTCAGATGCGTAACTAAAGTACTAATTTAACCTTTCTAAGGCCGTGGGAAGTATATTTCCCACTCGGTTCATCAATTTGTAAATACAGTTTTTAAGGTATATTCTCGCCAAATTTTTCGATGAAACAAAAATCTAGGTGTTCCAATTTCTTATCTCAAACTGTAATGAATTGTCTTGACATTGTAATTAATTAACAAAAAAATAATATCATCCACTAAACTAAATGAATTTCTTTCCTTAAATTAATCTCAATCCCAAAGTTACTTTATTACACTACTATAAAAAATGGTCCTTTAAAGGATTAAAATCACGCATCTCGAAAAAAAAATGCATTTCACAACTCTAACCTAAAAATAAAAAAGTTAATAATAAAAATAAGAAAAACATATTCTCTAAGAGCAGGGGGGTGATTATTACATTTGCCAAATAAAACAGATGTGAAAAAAAATTCCAAATTATTGTCATAAATGCCAATAAAATCTAGAAATTTAGAATACCTGTATTTACAAAAAAAAAATGTGGTGAGATATTTTTCGCGTGGTTCCAGATTTTCAGATCTCAGTTTTAAAATTTGAAAAGTTTAATATTGCGGATAGAAGTCCAAAATGTTAATCCTTAATCTTAATATAAATAAAAGTCATTGTGGGTATGTGGGTGGGTATGTATGTGGCTATGTTCCACATCTCCTCCTAAACCAATGGACGGTTTTCAACCAAATTTTGTACACTTATTATTTAAGAGAAGGGGAAGACACTTATGAACTTTTCCAAGTCCCAAAGTTAATTAAACAGTCAGTTAATTAGAAAATAACCGAAATCGTTTTTCCGCCGTAACTTCGGAGCAAACTGTCCGACAAAAAATATTTTTATACCATCTTAAAGTTCAAATTTTTACCTTTTCAATGATACTAATTTTATTTCTCTGACATTTTCCCTTCGATTGTTATTAATTTTTAAAAGTTCCAAAACTTTAAAATGCGTGCAGACGATTTTGAAATAACGAATATTTATAGCTACTCCGTTGCTAGGCAACGGTTAGACTTTGAACTAATTCACCTTTATTTCCAGCTTGGCGCTTGATACAGTTGCCAAATAGATTTGGCGATTGCTTAAATCGGAAGGTTACCGGAAAACGGTCTATGAATCCAAAATAAACAAACCAGGATCGTCCATTGACGTATATGATATGGTTGTCAGAGTTTTTATAATAGGAAGGTATATTTTGTCTTATGTATTCTTTTAAACAGTAGAAGCAGATGACATATAGCATGGTGGATGATATATTCCAAAGAGCAGATGATACCATTGAGTACAATGATGTAATTTACAGTAACAGAGAATTAAATTAGTCGTCCAATTATGTATTATCAACCGTCAGAACTTTTGACTTCCCCTTTCTATATATAACGAAACATTTACATTCGTAAATTTAAAAAAAGTAGCAATTCAAATTCTTCGCGCACGAAGTCGCGGGTAACAGCTAGTAATATAATAAATGCGAAAGTGTGTCTGTCTGTCTGTTTGTTAAGCTTTCACGACCAAACCACAAAACCGATTTGGATGAAAATTGGCAGAGTTGTAGCTTGAAACACGAGAACGGACATAGGCTAGGTGAAATCACGTTAAATTAATTATTTTTGACTACAGATTAAAAATAGTTAACAAAGAAAGCCCATTGACTCCGCGATTCGCGATGAAGATTTTTATTTTTCACTCAACTGTCACGTGATCCTTCAGGAATGCGAAAACATGTGAAATAAATTATTTTTTAAATCAACTATCACGTAATCCTTTTTTCCGCTGTAAATTCGGAACAAATTATCCGATACAAATAATTTTTATACCATCTTAAAGATAAAAATTTTACCTTTTCAATGATATTAATTTTATTTCTGTGACATTTTTCATTCAATTTTTATTAATTTTTTAAATTTTACGTGCAGACGATTTTGAAATAACGCAAATTTATACCTACTTCGCTGCTAGGAAACGGTTAGACTTTGAACTAATTTATCTTTGTTTCTGAAAGTTTTGCTTATGTTTATAAATATCTATAAAACAAGGCAGAAATTACATGTATCTGTCTGTCTGCCGGTCGATCGGTCGGTCACAAGAACTCCTCCTAAACGGTGAACGGTAGCGACATGAAATTTACACACAAGATGCTATTTTCAAATTTCAAAGTTAATTAGTTCTTAAGATATTTAATTAAATAACGAACATTAGCCGCTTTTAAGCCTATTGCTTAGACGTTTTTTGCCAATAACTTCCGAAATCTTTATTAGACAACAATTATTTTTATGCCATTTTAAAGACCAGAAAATGATCTTTCTAATGCTATTAATTACATTGCGATGAAATGTTTTCTCTGATTGTTATTAAGGTTTAAAAATATTTTTGTAACGTAATTTCTAACAAGACTTTTCATTCTTATAGAAATAAATTGAAGCCAAATTACTGTTTCGTGCACGGGCTTCTGCCAGTGTTAAAGTTAATATAAGAAAATATTGCTTTCTTTGACCATTAACAACAAAGGAGACTTTACACTTCCGGTTTCCTGTTGTCCTTGCATTTGCAGCTTTTAATGCGGTTACACAGTGATCCAATGACGTTAGGGAATTATTCTCTTGATGTTTTGTTTAAATTTCACATTGAGGTATTACAAAACATCCATCTGTAGATACGGTAATGGGCATTAACAAGGAACATCATATACTGTAGAGCTCTTCAACATCTTAGAATTGTCAGGGCACCTTCCGACAAGCCGAGATTGAATGCCGCTGTGCCAGTACTACTAATACGCAACCTCGATATACCGAGACTGCGCAATGGCACACGGTCACAAATTACACACCAAGGTCCAAACGTTATGAAATCTATTGTTATGACTGATATAGGGAGAAGAGAGAGTATTTTAATTCCACGCCTTCCGATAATGCCGAAGGATTTATCATCTCAGTTCAGAAGGCAACAAATCCCTTTCAAAATGTCATTTACCAGGCTCAGGGCCAGATACTGAAAGTGGCAGATGTACATATGGAAAAACCATATTTTTCGCATGGGCAACTATACATGGCGTGTTCACGTGTGTCCAGCCCACACAACCTCTACATCCGTGTAAATAATGTGATATACAAAAGTATATTAGAATAGATAAACAATTTACATAACTATATCAGCATACATGTACAGTACACTCCTGTCAGCCGTCGAATTAAGTATTATCAACCGTCAGAACTTTTTCCTTTCCCCTTTCAAAATGCAACAAAACATTTATATTCGTGAATTAAAAAAAAAGATTAATTCAAATTCTTCGCGTACGAAGTCGCGGGTAACAGCTAGTAAGTAATAATCGGCATTCTTGTTTGTGTAGACAGAAAATCAAAATTCATGGTGTATAAACTAAAGGAAGGAAAAAATTCAATAGCTAATTTTTAAAGTTATCATTTTCTTATGAATGAAATCTTTGCCATACAATACACTGCAGATTTGAAATTAGAATACTTGAATAAAAGTTAAAATGTTGAGCAATCAAAATGGGAATACTCCTGAATATTGCTTGTCGGTAAATTAGTCCTTTCTTTAAAACCACATATTATCCTCTTTAAACTGAGCCACCTTAGAAGACATCAGAATATCTCCGCATGTCTCATCCACTGTCTATCTGTCACACACAGTTCTTAATATTTACTTTAATATAAAGAACACTAAAGCAATTAATAAGATAATTGACTGATTTGAGATGTTTTTCAAAAAATGGCACAAATTATTTTCCAACTTGTTTCGGGCAAGGTAAAAATTTTAAATATTTCATACAATGTCATAACCTACACTGTAGCATTATTGCTTATAAATAGCAACTAGAAAAGTCACTTAAGACGATGTGTACAATCAATAGACAAAGAATAGCTCAATACCATTTGTAACAGGTCTAATAGGAATTACTGCAGATATATAATAATAATAAAATATAGTAAATAAGTGACTTATACCTTATTTTGTATTTTACTTACAGCTGTTACTCTTTTAAAGCAAGATACCTTCTTAAGTAGATCTTGATTCACACAAATTCTCAAATACATTCATATTTTTATAAAAAAAAAAATTTCAAAAACTCTTATAATATCAAGGCTAGGCAAGACTTTTTTATAGATCAGACATTCTTATTCACTCATGATGAATATCGATAATGTTCACGTGCTTTCATAGATAAGAAAATTATCGCAAGGAGAGAAAAGGAGAACTTTGATGAACAAAGTATACGCTTGAATAACGGATCTCAATATTTTAATATAATAGGTATCAAACCTCTAAATTCTCTTCATTCTTTAATAATTTGAGTCATAAAAATATTCACCTCTTCCTATGAAGCGCATGGAATGGTTATGATAACAGTTTCACCACCTTTCAAAATATTTCCTTGATGAAGATATCCATAAGATAAAATGTGTTTGATACATTTGTTTCATCTTAAACATACCGGTAATTAAATCATAAAGACAATACGATATTGCCTCATTAATAATAATATGCTTTTGTTTCTCACAACTAGATCTTCCGAGATAATTCCTGAGAATTCATGGAAGAGCTGCCAATTTATAAATACAAAGCAACTTTTCAAAATAGAAAAAAAACACAGAAAATTGATGCATAATTTATTTTATATGTATTAAAATTACGAAAATGTGTTACATGTTTGAAATAATAAAATTATTAAATCGATGTGCATCGGTATTATTTATATTTCATTTCGTTCTGCTTCTATCTACATATATAAAACTAGAAATCACCCATCATACCATGATGAGTGCAAATTGTCTCTTCATTCGAGAGATTTCCCGCCAAATTTGACGTGTTTAAATAGATATATATGCGAGAGAAATGTTTAACATTGATGAAAACAAATAAAATAAACATATACTTTATGACAGGAAATATTTTTTTTATTTACATATTTCTTTATTCAAAAAATCATCGTTGCATCCAAAAAATCCATCGTGGTATCCATCCGTGAAATCCATCGTGCATCGTGGCGTCCAAACTATATCACGCGCATGATATACCACTGACGTAATTTACTACTTTTTATTAAAAAACAGAAACTAATTTGAAATATATGATTAATATAATTTAAAATTTCTCGGGAACTATTGATCATAGCGAGATAAATTTTATATCAAACGATAGAAAATTTTATTTCACAATTTTAGAGCTATTAAATTTGAAATTAGAACGACAATTACTCTTTTAAATTTAAAATTACTAAAATGTAGGTTCTCTAACAATGAATAATGCTGTTTAACATCTCGCAGTGCTGTGGCTCAAGTTTTATTGTTGATGACGTCAGAGCGTTACCGAGAGATCTGGGCAATTATATTAGTAATTCAATGTCTGTTTGTATGTGTGTTTGAACTCTATACAATTCCACACCCCTTGACGGATTAGAACGAAATTTGTCATAATTGTTCTTTAGCACTTAGAAGGATTAACTATGTTATTAAAAAGTTGTTAGCCCCTCTAAATGGGGTGAAAAAGGGATTAAAAGATCGAGCATTTATCCCCCATAACTTTGAAACCTATGATCGCACAGAAACAATTTTTATACCATCATAAAATACCTTTTATGTGACACTTATCCCATTTCCGTATGCCTTTTTCTCTTATTTTAAATCAATGTTGAAAATTAATTTAAACACAAGTTGTAAGAATGCTTTTGTTTATTCCAATATCTTTAAAAATGCAAAAGCACACGAGTGATTAAACAGTTACATAGCTTTATATTTCTCTGTTTAATAACACGCGCTCTTAAAGTTAAATTGATTTCTGTGAATATTTCCATGCTTGGTTTTGTGATCACGTGATTTTAGTTCCTTAGATTTTTATATTTCACTGTTTAATAAAAAAAAAACTGGCTCTTTTATCAATGTTAAGTTTCTTTCTGTGGATATTTTGTTCTGCGATCTCACGATTTTAGCTCCTTAGATTTGAAAAAGGTTAAAACAAAAGTTAAAACTTGGCCAAATTGTTTTTAAATCGGAGTTGGCATTCTGTCGAGTGCACGTTGCATTATCATTTACTTGCACGTTATCTGAAATTGCTTGGAATTAGAATTCTGATTTTTGTAGAGTTGATATTAAAATATCTGCGTGTATTAATACATCATACATACTGCGTGCATAAAATTAAGTAAGGCTTTTTTCTTCCTTACAAAATGCCTCCTAAGTAGAAACGGCCTTCACTTCTCTCGGATCAATCACTCCATCAGAGAAAAAAATCCCGATTGCCATGACATATGTACGATCGTACGGGCGCCCAGACTTATTTATCACATTCACGTACAATACAGCATGATCTGAAATTAAAGCAGAACTTGCCCATGATTAATCACCAACGGACCTTTATGATGTAATAGCTCGAATGTTTAGACAAAAACTAATAAAACTTATTGACATTATAACCAAAAGCTGCACCTATGGTGAAGTAAATTGCTGGACGTATTCGATCGAGTGGCAGAAAAGGGGGTCTTCCGAATGCTCACATCCGGATATGGCCAAAAGAGAAAATACGCCCCGGAGATGTAGACAATGTTATCAGGGCGGAGATTCCCGATATACTACAAGATCCCGTTCTGTTCTGATGAATTGTTTTAAAACGTATGATTCACAATCCTTGTGGCGCCCTAAATATGAAATCCCCATGCATGGAAGATATGAAGTGTACGAAATGATATTCAAGAAAAATTATCTGCGAAACACAGACGGCTGAGGATGGTTGCGTTTGAACAATGAGGCCACAGAACAGTTATAAATTTAAGAATCGACAGTAAATATCATGAAGTTGAAATCGACAGTCGTTGGGTTGTACCTGATTCACCCATTTTGTCAAAGATGTTCCAATCACATATCAATGTCAAATACTGCAGCTCTGTCAAGTCAATCAAATATATTTGTAAATACATCAGATCATATCATATATGCAATAAAAGCAAAAGGTCTCTTAAGGCGGCTGTATTACGAACTTGCAAACTTATAGTTCAGGATGAGTGCACAATGCCAAACAAAAAGTCTTTTAAAGCTCTTGGTCGTATTGTGTGTGATCTACGAACTGACAATATAATTATGGGAGTAGTTGTTATCTGACTGTCAGGAGACTTTCGTCAAATTCTACCTGTAATTTCAAGATCAACGCCAGAGGACGAACTAAATGCATGCTTCAAACCCTCAGAGATTTGGCAATACGTCCACAGGAAAACTTTAACCACTAACAGGCGAGTGCGCTTACTCGGTGATATCCCCTTTGAAAACTTTGCAAAACAACTCCTTAGTCTGGGTGATGGAAAATTTCCTACACAATTCTCATCAGATTTAATTTCTATTCCTTCTGATTTTTGTGTGTCAGTCATCTTTAAAAAAAATAATGCGACACGTCTTTCCAGACGTTTCAAACAATTATAAGGATTATTATTGGCTTTATGAACGCGCAATTGTAGCTCCTAAGAATGAAAATGTTAATAAAATCAATGAGATTATCCGTAAAAAGTTACCAGGAAATTCTATTACATATAAATCTGTTGACGCTGGGATGGATAAAGAACAGGCTGTATACTATCCAACAGAATTTTTAAATTCTTTGAATCCACCTGGAATGCCACCACACATGTTGAATCTAAAAGTGGGTTCGTCCATCATGTTACTCAGGAATTTATATCCACCCAAATTATGCAATGGGACAATATTTTGTGTCAGCAAGCTTATGGTCAACGTAATTCAAGCAACTATTCTTACAGGCAATAATAAAGGAGAGAGCGTTTTCATTCCCCAAATTCCTCTTATCTTAAGTGATATGCCGGTTGAATTTAAACGCCTCCAATTTCCCGTTCGTCTTGTTTTTATAATAATGATAAATAAAACTCAAGATCAATCTCTTAAAGTTACCGGTATCAACCTAGAAACCCCATGTTTCTCCCACGGAAAATTATATGGTGCATGTTCTAGAGTGGGGACTCCAAGGAATCTTTACATGTGCTCCACACGTCGAGACTAAAAATGTCGTTTATCCAGAAGCTCTAGAATAGTTATATAAGGCTCTTATTCATTTTTAAAATTTATTTGCAGTTGTAAAGAAATCTTTGCACATTCTAACGTAGTGTTCGACTTTAACAAAGACTGAATGATTATTATAATTTTTACAATCAGTGGTCATCTGATATTTCTGTGTAATTCAACCCAACATCGAATGCCTTTTTAAATCTTATAGTTAGTAATTAGGTTTGATTTGCTGTTGTGTCCACAGTTCCGCTCATATTTATCTATTCTATATGCATGGAAGGAAAACCAAAAACACACATTCTATTATTTCGAGCACATATACTTTCGCGTTCGTATATTGAACCCTTAAGAGTGTTTTGCAATTTAAGAGGAAGAAATAAATGCGTGCGGAGGAGCCGAGGGTAAAACGGCTAATAATCAAATAGAGCAAAACCAAATTAAACAAAAATAAATGACGGAAGGCTGTCTTTTTCAAACAGCCGCTAATTTTAAAGGCGTAGGACAACTTTACTCGCTTGACTCTTTTCCGATTTTCATTTTTTTTGTAACTTCTGTTGTTACCCTTTATCTCTAAAATAAGACATAAGTTATGTTTTTGACATACGTAGTTACCGAGATATAGAGGATCTCCCATACAACGTTTTTGTGGCGTTTTGGCGTGTGAATCAAATTCCTTCCTGAGATCCCAATGGTAGGAATGTAATCCTAAGTTAAAATATTGTCTCTGTTAAATTCGTAAATTATTCATCTGACTGCGGTTCAAAATTACGATGTCCGTCCCAAAATAGCCCTCGTGTTGCTTCAAAAACTGGAAATAAATATAGCTAAACTAAACTAACTGCTAAATTCATAATTCTATGAACACAAGTCCTCTCATCTAAAAAAAACATATCTGCTCGTCATCGCAGTCTTTAAAGTTTTAACCATTTTTTTCGAATGGCAATTATTTACACAAGTTTGCATTTATCAGTACGCAAAACTACAATTAAATATCTTTAGTGGGGCAAAACACGCCATTGACTCACCAAGCATTGAAACTATTAAAATGGCCGCCATCTTGAAACGGAATCAGAGAATGAAAATCCTTACATATATGTCTTTTTCAATCAGTTAAAAGAGCATTCATGCCAAGTTCGATTAAAATCGAGTAACGCGTTTGGTCGTGACTGCGCAACAAACACATTTGGAGACAAAAACAGACGAAATGCCGAACGATCGAGTTAAAACAGTAATTTTAATTGCAGTCAATTTTTTCAGGCAACATAACAATTTGTTATATCTAAAGAAATATTTCACTTCAGTAAACGATTATAGAAGTCGGTGCATATTGGTTTAGTTTAGTTATATTAACGTCCCGTTTTGAAGCAACACAAGAGCTATCTTGGGACGGTCCTCTTAATTTTCAACTGTGGTTAGGTGACGGGATTACACCCACTTCTCCATAATTCCATGCTACACCAGCGGAAGGAATGTTTGACTTTAGGCGTCAGAATTAGCATCACCAGCCCTACATACATGGCGGATATTTTTAGGAGTCGGGTTTCGAACCTGGAACCCTCCGACACTGAATGCGAGACCTTACCAACATGCCACAGCTACCCCTTTTGCTATGAGAGCAGAGAAACAACACTAGAGCTATAATTGCAGTGTAGTTCTGAAGCAATATCTGGCATGCAACCAAAGGGAGTTTCAATTTGATTTTGTTTAAATCTTTAATGAATTTTAAGCCGTTCAGGCAAAGAAAGTCTGAAACTTTCTACTGAATTTCAGTAAAACAAACAGCTTGCAATTCCTTCCGCATACATACTGTGAATTGTTAGACAGGCTGTAGAATAAGAAAATACAAAGGCCTCTAATAAAGAGGCTTAAATGAAAAGCTTAATGACATTAATATTAATTTTTACAGAAAGATATTCAGAGCTATGATGGCCTATTGGTAAGGTCTCGGCTTCGGGTTCGGGGTTTTTCCAGGTTCGAAACTCGATTCCAATACAGATACGTCGAGTATTGGGCCTATTAAACGCTAAATCATCCGTAGAAAGTCAAACGTCTTCCCGTTGGTGTGGTGCGGAAGTTTGCAGAGGGAGTGCCAGCTCAGACGTCGTCCTCGTCATCTGACCTAACGCCACCCTGAACCCCGACACCTATGACTACCAGAGTCATCTCATCGGTTTTAAATGGCCACAAGGTGGATAAAGCACGAACATCACATCCAGAGCAGGCGCCCCCCACAACCAAAAGTCCGAACCGATTTATTCAGAAACAAAATTTACAAAACCATTTACAATCACCTCGTCATCTGACCGTGGTTCAAAATTAGGAGTTGCGTCCCAAAATAGCTCTCGTGTTGCTTCGAAACGGGACTTTAATATAACTAAATTCCAGAAAGATATTTAATATGAATTGCCAACTGCTATCATATAGGTGCATCCTCATCTCCAAAAGCTCTATTTTGTTTCTGATTTTCTCAAAACTGATATAGAAGCTTCGCCTCTAATACTAAGATAATTGCATTCTTGAGAAAGTTCTTTTCGTAATTTCACGACGGAAATCAAGAATTTTGAAAAGGTCAAAATCACGTCCCCCCCCCCTACATGAACTTAGAATTTCTATTCAAAGTAAATACAGAAAGATACAAAGAGACTTAATTCCAAAAATATTTTATTTGGACTCAAAGAAGCCCTAAACGTCGAAACCCATCGAAATCTGGAAGTCGAATCATGTCATAATAAGAAATATATCGTCGGAATGCGAGGAAAATCAGCTAAGCCCACAGACATTGTTTTGGGAAAAATCGATTTCAATTTTCAAGTCCAAACATTCTAGTTTGGAATTGAGCACCCTGATTTCTAGCATTTCAGTGTAAGTTTCGGACTTGAGGATTTTCTATACTAAGAAAGCATCAGGCTGGGACTTGTTGATGATAAAATATAAATTTTAACAAAATGGACTTGGATGATTTTCCTTGTATGTCCACGATATTCTCTATGTAATGCTATAAGAAAGTAAAAAAACTACTAGAAGTTAGAAAATATTAGCACTCAGTATTCTCAATCGTTAAATTCTATTTTAGAAATAACAATTATTTTCCGTTTTAGTTTTGAAAAGAGTTTCCAAAACAGATTTATTAGAAAACTTTTTGTTATTGATTTCATTTATTTTTAGTTTATTTCTATTCGGATTTTTTTCGCTCACATAAATTTATCCAATAAAATTTCAACTGGAATCGTTTCGCATTGAAAATATTCAATTCGCTAGTACTTTTACTATAGCATTCATATATAAATAAAATATTTTATTCCATCTTTTACAACTAGAATTTTGCCTCTACTGGAAAAGGAATGCCAAGAAAATTCATTTTTATGGTTTTAATATCAACTGCTATTTCCTATACATAGAAAAGTTATTTTCTCTATAAACTTTTGGACCTTGATTAAAAAACAATTTAAAAGAATTTAACTCTGTAAATCATTAACTATGCTTTAAATAGCTGTAGACATTATAATTTATCATATGCAATAATGTTTATTAACTAGGGTTCTTACTCAAATCATTTCAAAATTTTATTGGTCATTTAGAAGATAGGTACAACAGACAAAAATATTTCATCATTTCCAATGATTATTGAAGGCCGCGGTGGCCTAGTGGTAAGGTCTCGGCTTTGGGGCCGGAGAGCTCCAGGTTCGAAACCCGATTCCACTGAAGATCCGCCGCGTATGGGGCCTGTTGCACGCTAAATCATACGTAGTGGTCAAACGTCCTCCCGTTGGTGTGGCGTGGAAGTTTGGAGAGGGGGGTGCCAGCTCAGGTGTCGTCCTCGTCATCTGGCCGAGGTTCAAAATTACGAGGTCCGTCCCAAAATAACCCTCGTGTTGCTTCAAAACGGGACGTTAATATAACTAAACTAACCAATGATTATTGAATACGTATATATTCTAAAAGAGGAAAGAAACGTCGGTTTTGTTACATTAAATTTACCGTTTAGGCAATAGTAAACATCGAAATAAAACAAAAATGAAAGGTTATGATAAGTTATGTATACTAATGACAAACCAAATTTAACATCATAAATTTTGGGTGCATACAACAAATAAATTTGAATCTTCTGTGCTCCGTTCGAAATAGCTCATTATAAAAATAAATAAATGAAATCTCAAAACTGGATACTTTAATTTCTTTAAAATATCCCGCGTGAAATGATGGAGATGGAAGTACATGACTGACCTGTCTAAGCACACTAAAGTGATAGATTACACTTCAATATAAATTGCAATTATAAACACACACGCACACAACGAAGAACGTCTATTTGCTGGAATACCGGTAGAAACTAAATGTGGTGCAAGGTTGTCACTTGTGAGACAGTAGAAATCATAAACAAATAGTGGAAGGTGCCATTTTCTGATACCTTAACACAAAAATGGACATAATGGGACAGTGTTATTTGCAGATATTTAAATAAAACAATCAATAATAATGATGAATCAATAAATGAATCAATAAGAAAATGATAATTTTGCAGTTGGTAGCGAAATATTGTAGACAAATGTTACATATAATTTCCAAATGTATTTACATTAAATATCAAACTTGGGTCACTCGCTCCAAGGAATAACAAGATATTTTTAATGTTAAAGAATTCTTTGATACATTCTTTGATACATTAGTATTTCAGTAGTATATAAAAATACTACTGAAATACTAATGTATCAAAGAATGATAAGACTATATCAAATATCCGCAAACAATCAATTTAATGCATACATGAATCCATGATTGATAAGAATGTTCGCTTCGCCGTGTATATTCTCAATAATAATATCTTTTTTAAAAATTATTGCTTCAAGTTAAATAAAAATTAGTACAGTTGTCTAGGCCGAAATCGTGGAAATTAACTTCGCTGAGAGCTGATCTTGAAACATAACTCTAAAATCAATTTTTTTTTTTTTACTGATAATTAGTTATCTACTAAAACTTTGAGGAATGCTAGGCTGAAGTTTGAATTTGTTAAAAAAATATATGAATAAATATTCGCTTGGCTGGGTGCCTGGTGAAGTCACATGTCGGTATCACGGGTAATGTGCTTGCGGACCATTTCACCAAAATATCGACCCTTGCAGGAGAAAAAGTGGTCCCAGCTCCCTATTTTTATTGGTTCAACTAGAAAATAAGTTTACCGGAGATCTAACGATACGCAAAATATAATTACCTGGAAACATTTATTGAAACAGATACAGAACTCTTTCAGCTACCTCTCAACAACCTCAAGAACCACAGGAATTGAAGCGCGTATCGTATCGTGAGACCAATTTCTGTAAATCGGTGTCAATGAAATCCGCCGATAGAGAGCTGAATGTCGTCACTGGGAAAATGCAGCTCGCCCAAGAACCTTTTCAGGTGCTAGAACAGATGATAGTCCCTGGGATCAAGATCGGGATAATAGGCGAGATTGTCAAACACCTCCTAGCGGAACCGCTGCAGCAGTTGCTGTGTGCGCAGCGCCGCTTAAGGCCGTGGAGCGGTTTCCAAGCCCGTACCATCTGTTCCAGCATCTGAAAAGGTTCCTGACGAAGCAGCATTTCCAGGTGACGACGACATGCGTACGGCTGCCATACTCTGGCATAACTCTGCGGCGGCGGATCTCTCTACCCCGGTGTACAAAAATTGGTCTCATAGTACGACACGTGCTTCAGTTCCACGGGTTCTTATGTTGAGATGTAGCTGAAAGAGTGTCGTATCAGTTTCAATAAATGTTTCCAGATAATTATATTTTTTTGTCGCTTTATGGCCTCTGGGAAACTGACTCTTTGGATGAACCAATATATCAAATTCTAATTTAAGAGGAATATCAGAGACGATTGGGGAAAGTATTAAGTTAATGATGACACAGAATAGGGGAGACGGATAAGGGGATTCATTGAGAATGTGATACAAAATTGTTAAACATTTCTTTAATGCGCAAGGACCATAAACTTATTATTTTAAACGTTTGAAAATGTTCTATTCGACACTCTTTATAGGCAGGAAATAGGGAACGCAGATTATTATGTTTTCACAGAATCCACACTGAAAACTTTCATGTTCTAAAAATTGCTTCCATTTGAATGTTCTTAGATGTCCTTTCAGACACGAAAGGGTTAATCAATCTGCAGATAACTCGAAAAAGCGAGTGGCTGAAAAATTTACTCTTTAAAAAATGCAATTTTTAAATTCTGGGAGATTTTTCGAATCAGTGATTCCATTTGTAATAAATTATCCAAATTATTGACACACATTCCTTTTATTTTTATTCTTTTCTATATTATGTTATATATATCCTTTTTTCTTTTTTAAATCGTATTATATACCTCTTTTCTCTTCTGCAGATGCTTTTGTATGCGTCACTCGTTCCTCGCTCCTGTTGACTGCAGGTGTTGCATGTCTACTATTTATGAATATCTTTTTTTCAATTTCATTACATAAGGATTGTTTTTATAAATTTTATTTATCAATTTGTATTATAGCTTTTTATGTTTATTATTATGTATATTTATTTATTATTTATTTATGTTTATTAATTTATGATATATTTAAGTTTCTTTTTGCGTGTATTATTTATGTTTATATGTGTATATATTCTGCAATTTGGTATTTGTATTTTATGACTTCCCACCCAAGATTGGAGTAGTATGTCATTTTAAAATATGTCTGCACCTGTTATTTCTCACCCCTGGCTGGCGAGATTTGGGGCATTTTATTTTTGTTTACTTCCATCCATCACGGATTTACTTCCATGCACCATGTTCAAGCTATACACCTTTTGAGTAAGCTGGGTCAGTATGGGATATAAATCTACATCTCTGAGTTGCCCAACAATTACTCTGCTACTAGGTTCCAAAGATAGTATTTGTCGAATAACACGGGAGAGAGCAGAGGCTCTTCCACTTTTGGCGGGAAAAAATAATCTTCTATTTCATTTTGGATGCCTAAGACTAGGAATAACAAAAAATCAATAGCGTCAAAGAAAGCTAGCTGATTTTGCAACTAAATTTTTAAATATTGTTGTCTACCCCCTGTACTACCCGGTACTTTTAGATGCCCCCTCACCACTTTTTCCACCCAATCGTCGCCATTGGGAGAGGGCGAAAAATAAATGCTCTATTCCAGTGGCTCCCAACCTTTTTGGTTGTGCGGACCACCTGTTGTGTAAAAAAATATTTTTAGGCCCACTAACTAAATAAAAGTAAAAAAAAAAATACAAGCACAGATATATATACACTCTGTCCCAAAAGTTTATAGAATCTTGTATTTTGCTTATATTTTTTGTTGTATATTGTGTATTTAATTGCAACTTACTGTATGGATATGTTATGTCTATTATATTGAAAAAACAGCAGTTCTACCCCGTGCATTTAATGCCAATTTTCAAATCGTAGAATAAACAGAAATAACCTGTCCCAAAAGTTTATAGACAAATGCAATTTTATGCAAATATGGTATCAGTAATCATAACGTCGATTCAGAGCCTAATAAATATGTTGTAAGAAAAGCAAAGTGGCCATTTGTTCTGCGTTTCAAGATGCCTAAAGCTTCAGAGCTCTCAATGTATGATGAGAGGTTGAATGATGGTGACAGATTTATTCTCACTTGAAATTAATTAAAACTGAAATTTGATTAAGTAGAAACATATGTTTCTAAAGCTGGCCACTCACGATCACTCCACAACGCTTCAAAACCGGTCGTCAGTGCGAAAGTTTAAAGCTGGGCATTCACAAGAAGGCTAAGCTATGTCATTTGTCCTAAGACCCATTTTAGTCGAAAAATTAGGCAAAACATTCACGGATATACCAAAGTTTGTTTTGAGACAAGGTTCAAAGTCGCAGAATTCCTCCTCTTCCCCCACGCTAGGGATTTCGAGTTTCATTTCTAGCCTCGACACGAGGTCCCAATCCAGGCTAGCCAGCTAAACTCGCATCGAGGTCCCAAATTGGAATCAGCGGATGGAGTTTTGGATTTTTCTTTTAAATTCTACCACTTCGAATCCATTTGCAACAAATTTCATAGGTTTTCGATCTTGACGATAGGTTTTTCCTTCCTGTGTTCCAAAAATTCCAGTTTGAAACAGCGGTGAATGGCCCGCTTAAAAATACAACTTGTCTTGAAATCCACTTGGATTGTTGAACCATAAAAGCTGAAAGGCGACAGATGTGGAAATGTGGGTAAAGAGGGAGTGAGGTGAGGAAACGAAGAAAACTACATTGTACGTTAGCGTTCAAAGTGAAAATTCAGAGCGGGGTGAGGTGTCCCGTTTTGAAAGCGGAGGAGGGGGAGCAGTACCCCTAGGGAATCGGAGTTAGACTCCGTGAATGACCTATCTGAATGAATGGGTTGAAAATGGAATGCTGTAGAGTGACAACATGCCATTTGCGAAGTGTAGAAGGATCGCGAATGTCCAGCTTAATGATGACAAATAATATGTTAATATTCATATTCTGAATGCTAATGAAAGATTTAACTCCTTTTTGTGGCAATATACTCCAAAACAAATTCATGTTGTACTCCCATAGTTAATATTTGGAACATTCATGGCTGTAATACAGTTTAATAAAGGTTTAAAAGTGTTATTAGATATTTTGAATACATGTATTACAATAACATATACATCTTGGTATATATACATTGATAAACGTTGCTGATCTTGATGAAGAATATCTTTGCAAAGCTAAACGACACTCATTAACTTCTGCAAAAACTACCAGAAAAATAATTCGAATGATTTTTAAAAAAATTAAAATTCATAAAGCAGAGTAACATAAGGGTATAAGCTGTAAATAAGGGAAAATTTTAAATTTCTCAGCATATTAGTTGTAAAAAATAAAATTTAAAAGTACATTTTTCTCAAAATTAGATCTTCTATAAGATATTTTCTTTTCAAACTTGATAACTTGAGGTATTTCCAATAGATTACATCGAAATTTTACATGCAATTTAATCGAATAGTTCTCTAGGGAATATTCTAGATGTATAATTATCATTTATAAGGATTGTCTTTTATCAGAAAAATTACATTACATGCTTGTTAAAAATCTTATAACAATTGATCGATTCACTCTAAAATCTTTATTTAGAAATAGAATTTTATAATCCTAGTACTTTCTCTAACCTAAAGTATGTAATTTATTTTGGTATTATTTTTGAGGCAAAAATTTGACCTCTGACATGTTTGAAGTTTTTGAAAATTTCCACTAAATACCTCATAAATTTAGGAATTTTATAAAATCATAATTTATACACGTAAGTAATACTCTATTCTTAAGCTTCTATAAATTCAAACATATTACAAGGTTCCTATATTACACATTTTTAAGACAGTTCTCCTAACATATTCGGATACCTTAAAATATGCTAAGATCGTTTTTTTTTTCGAAATTCGTTCCAGCGTGCATGTCATTACCCATCCAAGATTTATTTTGTTCTAAATTTGTTAGTCTAGATCTATGTATTATTAATTTGACGACTTCTAACAGCATGAAATAACTAGAAATGATTTAATAATATACAATATTCTTAGCATTACTGCACTATCAATAATTAGCAATCGTTGATATTTTTAGAACTTCACAAATTTAAAATAATGTTATTTACTGTATTTTCGGCTTCTCCCTTCCGCGCCATATTAACTGTTGCTCATTTGGAAAGTATAAAATATTCCGAGAAAGGCTGTGCAAAACACTGATATTTTTCCTTTTTTCGTGAAGTCTGGAAATTCTTGTTCTTTAATTATGCAGTTGCAAATCTGCAAAACTTGCTTCAATACAGAATCAGATTCTAGCAGTGAAAAAGTCTGATTATTCGTCTAACAGATCATTCATTTGTTGTCTGTCGCTACGTTAAATATCTGCATATATTCTCTTGCATGACTAATTTCGAACATAAATTTCTTATATCGATGTAATATTGTCGCGATTTGGCTGAAGACCCAACAGCCGAACGGTTACGGCGCTGCTTTTCGATACCAAGGGACTCGGGTTCGAGTCGTTGGACTTTTATGTTTACAATCATTATTTCTATTATTTAATTTATATGCAAATATAATTTATGTAAATTTCATCCAAGTAGATAACTCCCTGGTAGAGTGTTCTAGAACATTCCACTAGGTATATAAAAAGACCACAGCTGAATAAGTCTTGAGCTGTGGTGCTGTCCGTGTAGAGTACTACGACCAAATAAATCTTTCTGTTAAGTCACATTGTGTAACAAGCTCATTTCTACTTGACAATATTATACCAGGTCAATGAATTCTAAGGATTTTTTCTTAAGTTTTTACGAATCGTAAAATTTATCGCCGTTATAAACTAGAAACAAATAATTCTTCTTCTAGTAATTATTCATATACATTTTAACTTTTAGCTCTAAACAATTTAAGTTATTTCCCGAATTAAACGCATCTTCCATTTTCTAGCCAATGTATAGTTACTGGAGGAATTTTAAAATTCCATTAAATTATAGGAGCATTTATGATTCAAAGAATATAAATTAAATTTATTAATAATTAAATTCCGCATGAATACGAAATATACACATAAAACTTTATTTACAAATTTGGTATACAGAGGCGAACATAGTTTAAAACAGTACAGCAATAAAGATAAAATATACATGACTCAGAAATGAACATAATATATAAATGCAATTGAAATAAAGATTAAGTACATATAATAAGCTAAATCCACTTTTAATATTTTAATTATCTTATTAAAAATTCAAATATTTGCTGTAAGTAAGTAGCATTGACTTAATATTTTAAACACTGATATACTTAAGAATACTACGAACAAGTTAATATACGAATTCTTAAGAAATAACTTAAATCACATCTATAACACATTTATACAAGTTACTGCAAGACGGTATTACGAATTCCAAACGTATTCCAATGATCTCTTTCGAAATTTTGGTTGAATAATTTAATTCAGAATGAGTAAAAATTTAAGCTAAAAATTAGTAACTTTGTAGAAAAATGCTTCTGTAAATTTAATATATTTTAGAAGAAGCTAGTCATTCAAAACCCCAAGTTTTTTTTTTCTATATTTTTTCCAAGTTCTATATAACTTAGTTGCGTGAGCATATCCTATTTCCTTCCGAAGCATATTGATCATCATGCAAAATATTTTTTAAAATATTTACAAAAATATTTTCTGTTCTAGAACTAGGAATTTTTTCTTTAACTAAAAATATTTTCTAAATCCAAAGGATTCCTGTGTTTGGCCGGCCGGCCAAACCAATCAGTTATCCTTTTCTGGGAACTATAGAAAGAAACAGGAAGAATCTTAATGCAACTTATTTACAGTAGTACCGGAGTGAGTGTACACATATTTACAGAAAATTAGATGGAGCTAAAATACTTAGGACTCAACATTTAAAATACTAAGATAATTATTTTTTAAATTTGTAAAAATTAAAAAACTAGTTTATGAAGTACTTGTCAATGGATGCAACAGATGGGCAATATTTTTTTGCATATTTAGAATGATTAGGGAAGAATATTTCAGAAACTGTTGAAGTTAGATATTTAAATTGAAGTACTGCTCATAAGTAACATATATTTAAATTTCGAGAAAGAAACAATTAATACTAAACATTTTTAGAACATCCTGAGATGTGAAAAGTGAAGTACAATATAAAGCATTTTTATTAAAAAATGTTAACATAATAACATTCAAAACATTAAAGCATCGTTAATTAGTATTTAAAATATAAGCATAAAATTTAATCAATGCATATTTTTATATTTAATCAATGCATATTTTTATCAGTGCTCATTTTTATACGCACCAACATATGATTTTTTTTAAGTTTTAGCAATGTTGATTGCAAGTATTTTCCAAGTTTTTCGCGAGAAAATCTCTGCAGCAAGATATAAATTAAATGGTTTTGCTGAAGTTGCCTTAATTTCTTTGCCTCATCTTCTACTCTCTGATTAGAATTATCTTATTTCATTCGGGATGAGTCTGACTTTTCAAACACGACAGCAAATTTGTTTTTATTTCAGAAGCGTAGTCAGAAAGTGATTGAAATTCTTACTTAAAATTTAGGGCTCTACAACCCAATTAGCAAAAGGAAGCAAACATTCTTTCGCAGTTTGACATCTTTAAGACTAATACTTCAAATGCGGATGTCAAGAACTTTACCTGTACATTCTTGTAAAAGGAAAAATTTATAGAAATAAATATACCAGAATAAGCAGCTTGCAGCACATTTATGCAAATGCGTGGAATTCTTTGACTGTAGGAATTTCACATCATTCAAGAAGTTCATGAATGTATTTCTAGAAATAAACAAGATTATGACCTTGCAAACCTTCGTTTTTATTTCTGTCGGATAACAATGTGTAAGAAAACAGTTTTCTTTATAAAATTTGTGGGTAAATGAAAATTCAAAACAAGAAATTTTACCAATACATTGACATAAAATTAAATATCTATATATTGGCAGCCGGTTAAAGCCTTTAGAATTGTATAATGGCAGCCGCCCATTTAAAATAATCAAAATAAATTACTTCAATAGCAGGACGATACTCTTTCAAATAACAATTAATGACGAAGTAAGGAAATGGAAATGGTGCGTATAAACTTTGTGTTTTATAAACATAAGATCTGTTTGTACGCTCTTGAACCTTTAATAATACGAGACATTATAGCTAAAAGTGGAATTTTTTTAATTCATTTGACCCATTTTGTAGCTATGTAAGACTTCGACAGTTCTGTGAAAGCAAACGTGAGTTGCAGGTGAAATGTAATATCAAGTTTTCAGATGACATTAATCTGTCTCAAAACAAATTTTCGTTGTCGAGCTACATTGTCATACAAAACTAGAATTTCGTCTATAAAGATCAATATGCATCTCGATATGCAATTGTTTGCAGCCATAATCAGGGTTGCTATTCGAGACGAAACTTCAGAATAATAATTTTGAAATGCTTTTTGATTGAAGTGCCAAATACATGATTTGAATATCAGATATTCACAATATTACGAATTGATGAACGGCAGATGCTTCTGATAGAAGATTTTTAGAGAATGGATTGATTTTGACAAGAAGGGTTTTGCTTAATATTGTAAGAATTTCGAAACATATTTAAACATTCAATACATGTGGTCCTTCAAATGCTGTGAACAAACATTTTAAAGATAAACAGATTTCCAAAAATAATAATAATGCTGAACATGTATATCTCATTTTCACTCCACAGAGGCTTCTGTATGTTGATAAGTTGTTAACATCAAAACGGTTTCATGATAGAAGGTACAGCATCACAAGTTTCTAAACTATCAACAACTAGATCTGTTGGGTCTTCATTGCCTGTAATGTACTTACTTGTAAAGGTTTAGAATTCTGAGAATAGTTTCATGATGATTCAAAATAGAATCTGCTCAATCATTGTCAGTAGATTTACTGCTATCTTGTTTCGGTTCTTCCAAATGTGTATCAAAAGAGATCTGAAAAAGATCAAAGAAGATATGAACTAATATAGATGAGATATTAATTCATTATAATATAAAGGGATGTGGAATGGGAGTATGAAATCGATATAATACTCATTAAATCAGTGTAAACAATTCAAGACTATCCGAAAATGTAATTTTCTTGTAATTTTATCGTCGATTTGTATTATTTTGTCGGAACAAAATAATATAAATCTACTTAACTATGAAAACTTTCTCTTTAGAAAGTTCACCTACAATTACATTATCTTTTTGAAATGAAACTATTCAGTCAAATGCTTTAAATACAACTTAAAATAGTTTAGATAAACATCACGTTAGAATTTCTAATAAGCCTCCAGCAGAAACTTTCGACGACTGCGCATTTGCTCCCTATGAAGATCATAAGTGATGTAACTGATGAATATCTTAATAAATAGAAATTAATAGATTTTATATATCAATAGTAATATAAAGTGGTTTTCAAATGCAATGTCGTTTCAACGTTATTAACGTAACTAGAAAATCACCCGTCATATCATGACGGGTGCAAATTGCCTCTACATTCGAGAGCTTTCCCGTCAAATTTGACGTGTTTAAATAGGTATATATGCGAGATAAATGTTTACAATTGATTGAAAACAAATAAAATAAACATGTTTTATGACAGGAAATATTTTTTCATTTACATTTTCTTTACACTTCTTACAAAGCACTTCTCTGCTTGTCAAACGATGCCAACAAATATTATCAAATTATATCATCACAATTGCAATAAATAATCTGATGCATCATGGCGTCCAAGCAATATCACGCGCATGATATACCACTGATGTGATAATTTGAAGTATATGATTAATATAATTCAAAATTTCTCGGGAGCTATTGATCATAGCGAGGTAAATTTTATGTCAATCGATGACAAATTTTATTTCACTAGTTTAGAGCTATTAAATTTGAAATTAGAACGACAATTACTCTTTTAAATTTAAAATTACTGAACTTGAGGTGCTCTAACAATGAAATAATGCTGTTTAACGTCTCGCAGTGCTACGGCGCGAATTTTATTGTTGGTGACGTCAGAGCGTTACCGGATCAGTGAGAGATATATCTGGGCTATTATAATAGTAATTTAGAAACTTACCGTGTCCTTGAGCTGCCGCTAATTCGATGCCATCCTTAAGAAAATATTTCCTCCAGATACAGCAATTTTTGTTGATCGGAGATGGGTGAAACCGGGAAGGCAGTCTCACTACTGACGGTGGACAGCATGCCAATATTCCAGCAAAATCGCATAAGCATGGGTCGTAACTGATGAAATCGATGAATAAATTATGAAACATAAACAGTGCATTTAAATGTATCAACTGGTCATGTAATATCGGTTCCAAAAAGAATCTTCGTTTTGGTATTGCAATCATCATAATTCAGCATCTTATCGAGTTCACTGCGATGCATCCTTGTGGAAACGTTTACTGTAGAGCTGGTGTTGATTGAATTTTTGTCTGGATCTCAGAAGGTGAACGACGTCATGCCCTTATTAGAAAATGGCATTAAGAATTATTTCTTTGCACTATTCTGCTCTTATCATCACAAACGGCAGGTGAATTCTCACTTACGTCTCAATGATCATGACAAATGGGACTTATAGGTCCTTTCCTGAATCAAGGGATATATTTTACCTAAAAAAACTTTGTCTTTGGCATTCTAGTGTGCCCTACTCATAGTTCAAACCATCAAAACTGTTGTGAAGTTGAAAAAAGAAACTCGTCGCGAATGGGTTAATGAATGGCTTTGTAAGTGTCTAGTTTTTTAAAACCAGAGGATTGTGGGTTGGAATCTTTGTTCAACTCAAAATGCCCTTCGTTTGGTCAGGGCCAGTTTTCCCATAGGGCCAACCTAAGCCATACCCTAGGACGCATATACAGAAGAAATAAATATCAAATATTTAGAAACTTTTCAGTATTATTTTTAAAAGGGCATATTAAAAGATGTTTTTAAAATTTAGATTCTTTGCATTAAATATATAGTTATTATATTAGTATTAGGCAATACATTTTTTGTGTTTTGTTTTCTGTGGACCTCACCTTCTCATGCCCATGCACTTCTTTGAATTGAAATCAACTTAGTAAGATCTGTCCAATTCAATAACCCTTCAAGCCATTCACGGATAAAAGTGCGAACGAAGAAATTCTAGCAGGTATTTCAGACGATTTCAAGTATTTGATGGAGTATTTTTGCAAGTGTTAGTGTTGTTATTTCATAAGTAGTGTAATTTTGAATTAAAAATTTACTATGGTTCAAAGATGATAAAGATTGCATTAAGTGATTACATGTTTAAAATATAAGCTATTGTATATTAAATTGAATATTATCTATTAACTTTTTTGAAGGGGGGCGCAGAATATGCTTTGACTTAGGGCATAAAAATGTGTAAATCCAGCTCTGCGTGTGGTTATCGGTTTAAAACTAAAATTCCTATGCGGTAGTATGCTCGAAGAATGTTGAACCGCCCCACGTGTTATCGTCGAATGAGTATGGTCTAAGAACCTGAAGTTTTTCCACATAATTCTGATGAAACTACTTGTTATTTTGGATACTAGAGAATAGAGATACCAATTGAAAGTTATAAATATCACATTTGCAATTCGACCATACTAGTTAAGACACAAAATGGAGTATTCGGGTGGTTTTTAAAAATAACTTACCGAAAAAAAATAGAAGTATATGCAGGAAAATTCAAGATATCGGCTAACCGCTAGAAAACTCAAAAAGATCAAGCAAAATTACTGACCGCCCTGTTAAAATGAATAAGCAGAGACAGGTGATGACAAATAATCCACACAAGAAATTTCGGAATTATATTGAAATTAAAGAAAAATACGAATAAGAAATTTTAAATAGGGGAGAGTTGCCGAATTTGGTCCGTATCACCTAGATTGAACCGGTATCGTGACTTTAGTTCTGTTAAATATTTGTCCACAAAACAGGCAACGTACAGGGTGGCCCAATGGGTAATGTTTGAAAAACAATCTAATAGATGGCGCTAACTACGAGCAAGTGAGACCAAACTTAGTGTGCATGATCATTAGAGCGGGCAATTGTATAGGCGTTTGTTTCGTTAGCGAGCGGTGAGTTTAAATGTGTTGTTCGGTTGTGATTGTCACAAGCAAAAATGAATAAATATTGAACAGATATTCAAGTGTTTATTGTGCTCTAAACGCCATGAAAATGTTAAGGCAGTGCAACGGGCATGGAAGGAGGAGTTTCACAACAAGAACTGGCAGGACAAAAGGATTGCAATCCATAGGATTGACAGCGAAGTCGTCTGCTCATGCGTGATGGATGGGTTCCAGAACCGCCTCACTGCTGTTCTTGTTAGAGAAAGCGGTCACTTCGAACCCCTTTATCAATAATTGCCTACTATGCAATTTCATTATATAACATTAAAATCTTTTCATCACTCTTATTTGTTTTAAAATTCCGATTCGTTTCAAACATTACCCTCTGGGCCACCCTGTATGTTGCAACGTTGTAAATGTGGTTCACAAAATAATTTTCTAGAGGAAACGCTACGTGGTTCCAATTAGAGAAAAAATGCTTGCGTACTAGTCCGTACGCTGTTTTAAAGTAAGTAGCAAAATATGTTGTTAGTATTTTATCCTCAGAGAGGAGACTTACTTGGCAACCATTTACTACATAATTTTATTAAAATTGGTTGAAAATTTTTTTGTCTAAAAGTTGCTCAGATTGGACCACAAACATTTCTCTTAATTAGACTGTTTAAATCAATGAGATTATTATCTCGAACTTGAGGAATATCGCAGAGAAAAGTTATAAACCCTAATAGTTCTCATAAATTTGAAGTGGAATAAGTCGAATAAAAAAAGCAATGAAAGCACATTAATTACATCAGTTATAGGTTCAAAAAGAGCAAAAACTACGGCTACATGACTTTGTGCCAAATGTGAGGAAACAAGGGAAAAGGAATAAATGATACAGTGCATACAAATGTCATACAAGGGTTTATACATTTTGTGGTGGTATAAATTTGAGAATCAAAAAAAATTCTTTTGCTTTAATTGTAATGAGAGAAATTGGTAGACCAGTTTGAAAAGCAATTTTCTTAACCAATTACCAATTTGGTTTCCTTTACCAACTAGGAAACCATCTTCCTTAATTGGGCCAAAAAGATATCATTTTTATACTTTTTCTAATTTAAAGTGTTTTTCTTAATTAATTACTATGTTTGGAAGGTAAATAAACTGCAAAATATTCTACTACTATTTTTATTAAAATTACTTCTCTATCACTATACATTAAAAAATGTTCTGATGTTCCAAATTCGGCACCTTCTTTTTATTGTAAAAGACAAATAATTCCTGAATTTATATAGATATAGCGAATTGAGAATAAAACATTGAATTATAATTTTTATAGATGGTTAAATCTTTTAAAAATTCAAAGCAATTAAGTTTTTTATCTTTTCTACTGAAGTTATATATTTAGCTTGTTCATTATTTAAGTTTAGGAATCTATACTAAAAGCGATAGACTTGTGAAATCTATAACGCGGTTGAAATTGGTATGATGGAAACTATCATGTTAAAGTAACTGTCGTATCGTTAGCATCAATGCATTTAAAATTAAAAAACTCCAACTTGCATTTATTTCATTTTGAAAATGGCTTCTTAATCAAATAGTTAAGCTACTTAAAATTATTTTTTCTCTTGACAGCTATTTATTATCGAACATTATCTTTAAACTCGTATATTACACACTATTTCTTTCTGAAGATTAATTTTGAAATAAAGTAATCGTTAGGAATAACATATTCTCTGTAAATTAACGTGTTATCGTTAGGAATAACATATTCTCTGTAATAAATGTGTTTACTGAATTGGTCATATGAAATTAAAAACACTGAGATAAAGAAATAAAATTATTTATTTATAGTTTTATGCATGAATTTAAATGTCCACGATCTTTGAATTTTTCTTCCATAAACATGCTTTTTTTTCGAAATATCTGTTACATATCATCATTCATCCGTTCATCAAACATCACAGGAAATAACTGGTAATCATTGTATACCTGTTGAAAGAATGAAACAGATTATTAACAAAAACATCAGCCTTTTTTGCTAGAATTTAAAACTGATTCTTACTTAAAATCATAAAGATATCTTATTGTTTTCAGCACCTTTATAAGAATTAAATTAAGCTGAAAAATAAAATTCATTTTTGCTAAACAAAATGATGATAACAAATGATCTATATGCAGCAGAAACAATACAATTAGGGCCATCAGCAATCATAAATAAAAAAAATAATAAATTTATTCTTAGGATTTCAATGAATTATTCCAATATGCCCAGCTACACACAGTGGCATGGCAAGGGTAATTGTCATCCAGGGCATAACATGGTATTTTCACCTCCCCAGTGGCGAATCTGAGGGGGTCTGAGGTATAAAAAGTTTTGTATCGTCGTGACGAATGTCAAATCTTATGGCTTATGTAAACCAAAGTACTTTAACTTTACAGACTTTACTCACCTGACAATAAGAATCATAAAGAACACTACAATACTTTCGATAATTTAACAAAAAACACAATGAAATAACTAGCAAAAATATGTTTTTGACCGTGTCAAAGCTGCAAATACGAGTGGAATGACTACAAAAGTGGGAACTTTCGAGCCTGTCAAAAACCAGGAAGAAATGTTTTCACTTTTCACAGCTGTATTGATTTTAAATAAAATAAAGAACTCTAATCTAAATCTGGGGGTTGCAGCCCGATAGCCACCCTCCTGGATTCGCCACTGCACCTCCCCCTCACACCATCAGACTTAGCTTGTGTAAACGTATGCCCAGGACGTGGTATCTTTTCTCCTCCTTATCGTATTTGACTTCAAAACGTGACATAAACGCATTAGCGTCTTCTCAGTATGGCCGCGGCCTAGCGAGGGTAAGTGGTTCATGGATAATAAAATGATTTTTTTTACCCAAATCAGTGGCGGCTACATGATATAATGGAGACTGGTCGCCAGTCGCTTGACAAGCATAAATAGCTCCGGGAGCCTGGTATTATATTTACGCTGCCTCATCATGCTTCACATTTAAAAAATGGCATGTTGTCCAAAAAACTGGCGCCTAGGGCACCTACACCCACCCTCCCTTTTGCTACGCCACTGTCTAAACATACACAGGAGAATCAAACAAATTCATGTCTGTATCTCAACAAGTTTTGATATCCATGGTAGTCGGGAAAAGGTCATTAACATGCATGACTCATAATAAGTGGATGCGCTTCTAACTGGCATGTTTGAAACCTAAAAAGATTAGTCATCAGGACTGATCTCAGACTTTGTGGATAATATCCCTCATCTTCAAGTAAATATCAAAATTACCTATATAAAATTAATTGATGAATTTTAGTCCAGTTGTTAATACCGGATATCATTTCAAACAAATACCCTCATGAGTTTAAACAGCAATATTAATAGTTGATTTTTTAAAAGTACATGGTCATCATTTACCTATATATATATGAGCAGTTTTTGGTGATTCTGCTATGACCTTACAATATTGAGGTCGTTATTTAGCGTCAAGAGACTACTAACAGATGTTAGGAGGAGAGTTTTAATTCTCCTTTCGTGTGAAATAGTCACAATTCGCTGGAATTTTATCTGTTACAAGTCAGAAAATCTTTAAGGTTTTTGTTAAGTTCTTTGGGATGAGTTTTCTGAGGTCCAGTATAGGCAGATTTCAACTCATATTAATGATATCGGTGTGGTGTGGCTATCATTTGTTTGCCTCAGATAATGCTTTCGAATTCTTCCAAAAATCAAATGCTTAAACACACGCCAAGTCATTCACGGTCACAGCATTAGGATTTCATAATAAATTGATGCTACAGATTAAGACGATTTCTTGAAGGGAATAACAGAAACCAGCAAGGAAGGGCAAAATTAATCGCAAATTGTTTATAAAGAATTTTCTATAACTTCAACATTAGCATATCAGTTATGATGTATCTGTTAGTATTTGGAGCGTAAAGCATTAACAATAAGGAAAAAAACTTTTGAAGAATTATTTTTTCAGTCTCTCTCTGTAATTAGTTGAAGTTCAAAAAAAATCGAGCTTTAAAAATCCTTGCAGTTAAATGGGTACTCACCTGCACATGCCGGATCGCCAACTTTGTTTACACTAAGGATCATTCTGACACACTGGCCACACAATAACATGGGCTCATTAATGGCCATGGAGTTGCCTTTGTTCGCACATCCAACATCGGTGAACATCTGAAAGAACCGCTGGATTTCTCCTGCATAAGCTGTGGCACTCAAAGTGAGAAAAAGCAGGAATACCAGGTACTTCATTTTGCTTCTTTTAATCTGTGAAATGAAGTTATAAAATATTCAGTATCTAGACAAACAATATATATGGTGAATCACAATGAATACATTGATTTCAAAGCTTTACAGTGAAACAGGTGGCTAATGTATTAATTTTAAATATACATACGACAGAAAATAATATAATATACTCAAGTTTTGAACGCAAGCCTGAAACATTTTATATATACGATCGCCAGACATAAAGCCTACTATGCAGAGGGGTTGTAGTGGAGTCTGCACTCACCGTTTCAGCACTGCTTTTATTCCCACAAGAAATAAATTAGAAAAAATTGTGAAAACGTCCTTAAAACAGCGCGATTTTTGTCTCCCAGGTTAGAACGTCCCGGCACTGCTTATTTTGCGACTACACCACTGACCAAGCAATTCTTGGCCAACCATCTGTAGCATTTCTCTGTCGATGCTGGCAATAAAAGCTGGGACGCGGGCTTTCAAATCACTGATAGTCATTGGACATGGATCTATCTCAATAACGTATAATCACTTCGGTGGATTAGTCGGTCAGCAGACAGAGATACAAACTGTTACCATTGCCACACCGATTCCCATCCTGCACTCCGCATGATTTTTGTGGGTTTTGTTGAAGATCGCGTGTATGTGCGTCCATGTCCAACAACAAAATCTGATTTGAAAGCCACTGTTATTACCAAATCGATAGGGACATGCTGTAGATGGTTTGAGAAGAATTATATTACATATACATTATCGCCCCTGTATACCCCCCCCCCCCCGAGCTCGGAACCCTAAGGTTCCCTGTCAGTTGAACGGGTACATGAAAGGAAGTGCAAGTCATGCTCCCGGAGGGAGAAAGGATTGACCTCTCATCTGTCCTTGCTGTCGAGCCAAGTGTCCATTGGAAATAGAACAAAGGGGTTTTCTTAGATGAGAGTAGTTCATCACAAACTGGCCTTAAGGAATATCAGTTGGATTTATAGGGCCAAAGGGCATAACTGAATGTTAAGATACTTGAATAATGATTAGTTATATTATGAGATACAATACATTACAAAACACTTGATATGAAAGTGGGAGAGAAAAAATAGTAGATTAACATTGGGATAAGGTGTGTAATAAAATAAGTGCATGTTGAACTTCTTTGACTTTTGCGAGGCCGCTGTGGCCTAGTGGTAAAGACTCGACCTCTGTACCGGAGGATCCCAGGTTCAAAACCCGATTCCACTGAAGATCCACCGTGTATGGGGCCTGCCGCACGCTAAATCATACGTACTGGCCAAACGCCCTCATGATGGTGTGGAGCGGAAGTTTGAGGAGGGGGTGCCAGCTCAGGCGTCGTCCTCGTCATCTGACCGCGGTTCAAAATTATAAGGTGCGTCCCTAAATAGCCCTCGTGTTGCTTCAAAAAGAGACATTAATCTAACCCTACCTTACTTCTTTGATTCTTGCATATATCATCTCTCGAAGTATCCAGCTTTCAAATACATATTGCACGGTGAAGTTTTAAAATTACGATATTCGTTTTGAATTATTAATTTCATTGCTAAAAATAATTAAATTAAATTAAATAATTTCATTGTCATATTTTCAAAGACGTTTAATGGGCAGATTGTCGAGAAGCGATCTTTTAGTTGAAGAGTCTTGCTCGAGACTCTATTTGACCCAGATTCCACGTTAAATTTATTAGTGCTTGGACATTCTTCCTTCAGTGTGAGGTGGAATTTTGAAAGTAGAGGTATTTAAATCGTGCCTTGACTGTTATCGTGGTTCAAAATACAAGATAAGGTGCAAAGTGGTAATTATGCAGCTTAAAATTGGGGCATTAACCAAAATAAATAAAAGACCTATTATTTACATTACTTTTTATGGAATAGCTCTTTATAGCGTAATAATAAATTCTTGCTTGAAAAAATTATGGTGTGTAATTTTTGAATGAAATTATTTTATTTCCTTCCATTGAACATTTAATATTATAAATATGTTGGAAATTATTTGAATGCATATTTCCTCCTTCGTAGGGATCACGATCATGTGTAAAACATTTTTTTTTTCCTCTTAAATTTGGAGAAAAAGAAAAACATATTTTCAAATGCATTTTTCGACTAATTTAGCATTCCATTTCGATTCGATTCAAATCTAAATTGAATGCTAATGCTTAGGAATATGTGCAGTTACATAAAGCCGACCGGACCCTATTCCCGCCTCATTTTTTAGTTGTTTATATTGTTGAAATAAAAAGAGATATGACGAGAATATGATACAGAAGAGAATAACTAACATAAATATTTAGAAAATTTTTCGCGTCGAAACTTTTTGAAAATCTAATATCTAGAGTTTGTGATTACGTTTTTTAAAATTATTTTTGTTGAATTTAATCAAATGAATTAATTTCATCAAAATTTTTCTTTCCATCAACATTCAGAAAATTAATTGTTACTGATTACTTTATAGCATTTATTTATAGCCAGTTTAAAAGATATAGCATTCACAAGCTATATCTTTTAAACTGGTCACATAAAATTCGAAATAGTCTTGAAAAAGTTTTATAAGTTAATGAAATGCGTTTGAAATTTTAAAATTTTTTCAAACATATTTCCTATCAATGAATGTATGCTGTTCTGTAGTTTGCATTTATCTAGTTAGACAGTTTCAAACTTTAAGTGATAATATAATCAAAGATTGGTGCTTAAGATTTATAAGTAGAGTGATGCTGAAAGTATTAAAAACGCATTATAAAAATAAATTTGGAGGGTTTCTCTTTGTAAATATATTAACTGCAACATAAATCTTCTAATATATATGCTTATATCCTCACAATATATTTTCAATATGCCATACCATAGTAATTTAGTTATATGTTATTGCTTATTAAGAATGTTATAAAAGGTGTTTATGGGTCTAACTGTGTTACTTTTTAACTTTCATATTGAAGCTGGAAATCTTTTTTGGCCAGACAATCTTATTTGTTATCACAACAACTTTTACTTCTTACATACAAAGCAGTAACTAATTGAAAAAATAACAAGAAAGTTTGTACTTTTGAAAATCTGCTGTCACCAATTTCTTTTCATATCACTTGAGTTTCACTTTTGACCACTATCTTTTTAAGAACAATAAAATTTTCATTCGCCCAATGAATGTCTGAAAATTACGGGAATCTTTTTAAATAATCCAATTAATCTTTGGCATTTAGCCGATACTATTAATAATGAAGTCACGTGACAAAAATATTTATAAATTCCATATTGTTTACCATTTTATCCAAAAAGGACGCAAGACAAATCTACGGTAGTTATTCTAAAATCATCACCGAAGATTATCACAACTTATGAAAATTACAGCAAAAAATTGTAACAAATATTTCAAAACCAGCAATCTGTAAACATTTGCTTGCAAACTGATCGTCTTTAGAAAGTATAGAAAACGGAAATTAATATGCTTTTGAAACATTTTTATCCAACTTACCAGAAATCACAGATACAGATTATAGTTCTATTTTTTAAACTATATTGAAATTTTCTAAATTTGCTTCCATAAATATGAAACGTTAATAATGGAACAGATGTTCTTCATGTAGTGATCTTCCCGTCAGCATCAGTGACAGCTGAATTACTCCAGCTGTCATTGTTTTCAATTTGATTGTCCCAGTGTGATACGGGGATCAAACGCTCTAAGGTTGACAGTCGTGTCTATCAAAATGACAAGCACATCTTGGTGAGGTGATAGTTTGAAAGGGTCTCAGTAATTGCGCAAGAATGATTGTAGTTTCTTAAATCTGAATTTATAATATGTATTTCCGATAATTATTACAAAATTCTTTCAAAACATTTTGCTCGATCATAAATTTCGAAAATATTTTTGGCATTTTTTGCTTAAATATCTTATCAGCTTATATACTAATTAACAAAATTATAGCTGAAAAAAGTCTTTCGTTAATTTCCCTAATCCAAATATTCATGTTATAATAAAAATGTGTAATTTAGAGAGACTGAAATCATCAGCAATATGAAATTTCTTTATTTCAAGATACATTCAACTGACAAATCAGAATAAACTTGTATATTTACTTTAAAAAGTTTTCTACTTCAATAGTGAATATACTACTTCAATAGTTTTTTACTTCAATAGTGAATATACTACTTCAATAGTTTTTTTACTTCAATGGTTTCAATAGTGGATTTAAGAATTCGTTCAAAAATAGTTTAATGACAATACGAAAGGGAAAATAGCTATTATTTGGCCAATAGCTATTGTCTCAGTTAAGGTTCTCCTTTGCTTTTTGTAACTGAGATAGCATTTAAAGGAAGAAATTTTATTTAATTAAATTTCAGTTCTGTTTACAAGAATCTTTGAATTGTGTATTTTAAAAAAAGGTTATTTTCGTAAAACTAATGAAACAGTTAGGGAAGATTGTCATTTTCCAAACACATCCTGAGAGTACCCAATGATAAATTTTTTGACTAATCCTAACTTGAATTATTATTCTTCCTCATTTGTCTGATATTCATCTACAGCAGGGTATCCAACATTTTTTCCCTCTCTTTAACATTGATTAGTCTTTTTATTTTCGCGTACCCCCTATTATCATACCCCCTCCAGCCATCGGTATATGCAAAGAAGTTTTTATGAGTAGCGTTAAGGTGACCAGGACCTTCAAAATCATATTTTTAAATTCTCAACTAATCAATCTGAAATTTTGTAGGCACTAATAGGAGCACTATAAAAGACAACACACAAAATTTCAAAGTAATATATTTATTTATTTTCAAGTTATGGGTATAAATGAAATTTTTAATGACAATGCCTTTTATGATAAATGTCCCAGGCGATTCAATTTTCGTTCAAATTTCAGGATATTTTAAATAAGTATAAAAACCTGTATGGAGAAGAAATTTTGGCTTTCATATAGAATTTATTTTGTTATTAATCTGTAAATATTTTCTTTCATATCAAATATCAGGCATATTTTCTTCTAAAATCAATAGCTTCGAGTTATTATGTGTGATGGTGTTCAATTTGAAATTCCTTCCTGAAGCATAAAAATTAATCCCAATTTTTGTTTGAAAGTGTTAGATCAACTAATAAAAAAAATTAGTGTGATTTCGAGTAATTTTGGAGCACCTGAAACATTTATCATTCAGGCCATTAACTCAGAAATAAATAAATATAAAGCAGTAAATTTTTTTTCTGTTGTCTTATATAGTTTCTCTTATTTATACCTGCAAAATTTCAAATTGATTAGTTCAAAATTTACAGAAATGATTTTGAAGGTCCCTGGTAGCCTTAAGTTCTTAGGTGAGCATAAGAATCAAATGGCTCGAATTAATAACAGTTGCAGGTGTTTTTTTTAACATTTTATTCCATTTTCACAATAGTATTATAGTTCAACGCCAAAACAAATGAAAGCAGTGTTGTAATAATTTCAAATTAACTTATTAGGATACCTAGAAATTCACTTTGTATTCAACTATTGGAATACAAAGTGATGGATGGGAATGGAATGGAAGAAAACTTCAAAGCGATACTTGAGTTTGTCTCAAAGAGATGAGTTCTATAAAGTTAAGTTCGAATGAAGACAAATGCAATCTCATGCCTGGAGCAACGTAAATCTTACTGCGATATTTGTTATCAATATATACATAAGACTAGAATGCTCATTCCACGAGTTCTGTATTCGTGAAAGGTATTAAATACTTTATTGCTTTATCACAGAGTTCTTGGTATTCTTCTTTCACAGCAACCCGGAAGTCAATCATATATCTTTTTTCAAAATTCACATTTTGAAGAATAACCAGTGGAAAGCTCAATTAATTATTCTTTTCCAGAAACTGTTAATGTTTCGACTTCTTGAAAAAACACTTCGTTGAATGGATTTAAAATCCACATATCTGCATCACTGCTCTTCGGAAAATATTCTCTGAATGGCAACTTTAATCCTTTTCAATGTGCTATTTTACTGGCATTTACTTGTTTTGATAATTTAAGTTCCTTTTCAGGTAAAAAATAATAAAAAAAACGTGAAGTATCGCAAAAATTTCATACTGGTGTTTTTGATACAGGATTCCCCAAAATTCCGTTACTTAATCATAGACTTCATTTTGTCAGTTACTTAAAAAATGGTTAAGGAATTATTCTGAAATCCTAAATTAAGTTTATTTGTTTCTGAAAAAAATGTCAGATAAGTAGCTCAATGTAAAAGCGTGGTCTTCAAAAAAAACAAAAAACATTTGAACTTCTTGTCTCAGTTCAAGCAATCTTGTGAGTACATTTCCTCCCGAAAGTCATCTCGCTTCTATGTGCAAAAGTAATATAGTATGTAGGCCGCCCACGTCTTCGCACAAATATTTGAACATTCGGGTGTTAGTTTAATTAGCCTTAATGAAATTCACAGCTTTGGCATATTGACTGAGTACTTCTTTCAATGAATCTGGCAAAATCTGGCTACTAAACTTTGTGGATGCAGCAATGGCTCCAAGCTACATGAAGAGCGACTGTTTTATACGAACACGAAAACCTTTTTAACAGCCAGACATACACTTTCCACCATCTGTACAAACATCACAGCACATAACCCAATTTATTTCGTTTTCACAGAAATAACTCTGAATGGCGTTAAATATGTCCCTTCCAGTACATTTTTTAGTGAGAGGATAACACAATAAAAGATTTTCTTCAAGTTCGTTAACATTCAAGTATCTTGCAATAACAAGCAAAACTGACAGATTGGAAATATCAGTTCTTTCATTCACCTTTATTGAAAAAAGAGAAGGGTTTCTTCTTTATTCTTTTAATTATTATAGATTCATTATTATCAGACATGTCCTTAATTCTCCGAGAAACTGTACTGTTAGATGAAGGAATATTTTTAATTTTTTGGACATCGTTTTCACTGAACTTACATGTTTCCAAATTTTTAGTAATTATATGATTTTTTCCACTTTTAGCAATATGATAACTTATTCTGTATGATGCCTCCATCGCATTCTCATTTGCATTGTTTGTGGATATCAAACAAGAAGTTAAATTAGGGCTATTTGATAGTTGTTGAAAGAAACTAATATTTTTTTTGCTTACAAGTTGGATGTTTTGTTGGATATTTTTGTCATTTAACAATGTCTCTCCACAAACAACGCACAGTGGTTTTGGACAATCTTCATCTCCCGTGACAGAAAATCCAAATTTTTTAAGTATTCGTTAGAATTTTTTTCTCTTCTTTGGTGGCACATTTTATGTTTTGAGATTTTATCAACTTTCTTTCTTTTATATATGAAAAAGCAAATCAGTCGCTTTACGATGGTTCCTTTGCACCTCTTCATGATTATCATCAGGCTGATCCACAGTTATCTCCGTAGCTGCCTGTGGTTTGAGTTTAAAACCATTTGCCCATCTCGAGAATCTCTATTTATATAAAATGTTTTCTATTAAAGAAACTTCGTATTCGAGTAATTTCAAAGTTTAAGTAACATTTATAACATGTTTCATGTGCAAAATTATTTTTAAACTTTTTTATAAGAAGTGTGTCTAAGAAGAAGTATGGAGAGAGAATATCGATACTTTAAACTTCCCGTCTTCATCGTGATAAAATATCAAATCAAAAACATTAAGATATTTCAAGTCACGGAAAAAATTTCTTCTCGATATGTCATGTTTAACTGCTTAAAACCATTCATCAATTTCATCAAATTCGTCAATCAACATTGCATTCGGAATACCAGGAGTTAATGGGTTGCAAATTAAAATAATAAATGTCTAAAAATCTCAAAAACGACATACATTCTTTTCTTTTCAAATGGAATCAGCTAGACAAGAAACGACAATTATGTGTGCATGAAACAAACATTTCATGACTCTTTGAAATGAAGAATGATCGCTAAATCAAAGCGTGACAGCCCGCAATACCTGTCGTTATAAGTGAAAGAAATGAAATTGTACTGAACGACAGGTATTCAAGTTTTGATTTCGTTCCTTTCTATTCTGTCAGCATCGAAACAAGCATGATGACATCTGCTAGTGAAGACAGACACTTTTACTGATTTATAATATATATGCATTAACACAAACTATAGATATATTAGGCTATAAGGAGGGAATAATTCAAGAACTCTTCAGGTAAGTATGAAAGTTCTTGACAGTTCTAAATTTTCCGAATAGTCAATATGAAGTTTGTAAGAAATGTAAATGTTTTCATTCAGGATCAAGAACTTACGCCTATTATCGAAAAGAAGCTCTAAGTTAGATATTTAACATGTTTGCTTATTTAAAGTAATATCACTAATATTGTTCGCTTATATCCGATATTGGAAAAACGGATAGCAGAAAACGGAAATACTGAGTTCACGAAACTCGAAAACTTATAATAAGGTATAACTGATTAAAAGTTAAGAGAAATTTCAGTTCATCATTTAAACTTTTTTAAATGCTAATTTTTTATAATTATGATTTTTATTTTGAAAGACCATACATTATTTGATGAAATTATTTTGAAATTTTACATTTACAATAAAATCTAAATGATATAAACAAAATAGTAAATGCAATTATTTTTCAAATATAAAAAATCATACATAAAAATATAATCTTTTTCTTTTCTTCTGTGGTTTAAAAACAAACTTTTCCTAAAATACTTTGGCTGGGATCTTTTCTGTAATAGTAAGACACCAGTCATTTAAGTAGTTTTTAAACGATTACTAAGAACAAAGTAATCGCATTCTAAAACTAAGCTATATTATGAAAAGTTTGTTACTGGATTCGTTAAGAATAACATATAGAGCACATGAATGATTTTTTAATGATATTAACGTCTTAAAAGTTATTCACAACTTTTCAGTTCTTGTTTATATCTTGATTGAAAAATTAAACGTATGAAAAATATTAATTATAAACTATGAATCACATTAAGATTGAAAACTCCGGGGGAAAAACCTTATTCTTAAAACCAATTATGCTCTTTAAAAAAAAATTGAAATCACATCCACACTACTGTCACTTCTCCATAATAGAGTAAATTTATTATCCGGTGTGGGTGTCATCTATTTTAGCTTATTGATTGATTAACCAATTTAATATCAAAAGGAATGGACCTCATGGCCAATGAATAGAAATATTTTTCTCATGGTATCAAACTTTTCTGACTGTTGAATTTGTAGTATATGCATTGATACATCACAGGAAAAAAATCTATCAAAAAGAATTTGATAGTCGGCCTCTATACAAAAAGTTAGAATTTATCTGTACTAATGCATGTACCTTTCACTTTTTATATAACGAATATAAATATTTAGTGAATGACTGGCTTTATAAATTGTTAGATAGTACTTAATATGTAGTTTTTTCATGACTGACCAATATAAAGCCGAAAATTTTGAACGATCATGAATAGCTTTTCTCATTGTAAGAAACAATTGTGACTGTTGAAATTAGAGCATACGCAATGATAATCACGGAAATTATCACACAAAAAAGAATTTGTTTGTCGGCCTTTATACGAAAAATTGGGATTGATTTATACTGACGAGATAATCTTTTTATGCAAAGAACGGAAATATATATTCAGCTGTATAAAATAGCATTTGATATAATTAATTTAGAGATAGATTATAAATTTCATAAAATAAAAAATTCTGATTTTTAAACACTTTAATTCAAAATCATTTCTTTAAAGATAATACTAACCTGAGAATCATAGAATTACAAAATATGAAAAGAAAAGGTTTTTTCAAATAAAATTTGCTTCATTATATAAAAAATCAAGCAAAAAATGTTAACTCTCGATGAAAAGGTTATAATTTGCTATCTTCGTAGCAAAGACACAACACGCCAAATTGTTGAAACAAATGCGAGATTATTTCTATGTTTTAAAAATTGATTGAAATTAATTTTACTGGATAATTAATTGTCTTTAATTGTTGATCGTTTTAAAAACTTTAGAAATTTGTAGCTGGATTCAAACTGAGGGCGATTGCGGTGTGTTTCTAATAAACATAAAAGTTAAAATAGTAGCAGATTTTAAGTCAACAAGATGTTTCGGATCTTTGTCTCCTTGAAATTCATTTTTGGGTTAATTTTAATAAACGAGCAAATAAATCAGTTTCTAAAGTGTTTACAAGCATGCCGACGCTTAAATTTCATCACTGAAAATTCAATTCATACCATACAAACCGAAATCGTCGGGAAATCAATAATTTTGTCAACATAAAGTGAAACTCGCTTAACGAGCATAATTTATTCCAGAAACTCACTCACAATGCGAAACGCTCGTTAATCGAAACAATTTTTCCCATATAAATTAATGTGAAATACTATAATGCGTTCCATTCCGAAAAAAATACTCAAAGTTTTTTATGTATAGTGTTTATTCAAAGAAAATTATAGGTAAGTTTGTTAAGGAGCGTGAATCATCTGCATCTTTTCTTTTATAGCAGAATCAACCAACATGGAATGAGGATACGATTTTCAGAAAACAAAACAAAAAATCAAAATAATAAATTTATTATTTATAATACATACTATAATTTTCATTATTGAGCTCAATACTTCATTTAGAAATTTTACTAATTTTTCTAAGTGTTTTAATAAAGTTGTTGAGATTTCATATGAATTATGATGCATGCCTAATTCTTTTTTAGTAGGAAGCTGTCTAGAGACATTTGTTTTTGCCGATGCTTCAAAATTTGACGAGAATGCGACACGGCATTAACATAAAAAAAATTTGTAGCGCGCATAACAACTGCCTTATTAGGGTGATTCTTCACAATGTACGATGAAACAGTTTCCCATGCTTTCAGCATTTCTCTTATTGCGGTAGAAGATTGTTGCTTTGCTGTCACCTCTTCCTCCTCTGACAAACTCTCCTCCATAACTTCTTGCTGTGAAACACAATGCAACTCTATATGCTCTTCGGTGGTCAGAGCTTGGTTGTGCTCTTCCACAAACTCATCGATATCATTGCTATCCACCTCCAGTCCCCTGATCTTGGCCAAAGACACAATCTCGTTGATTATAGGCTCCACGGGGTACTGTCTCAGACTTCTCAATGTGACATTCGACAACACTCTCCGGCCAAAGCTTCATCTAGGCAGAAGTTTGCGGTTTCTTGGTAACCCCTTTCCATGCATTTTCGATCATTTTGAGGCAGGAAACGATATGGAAGTGATATTTCTAATATTATCTGAGAGTAAAGTTGGCCCTTAGATACCATGTTTGAAAAGAATTAAAGCAAAATAAAACTCTGTGGATATGACAGTAGCAAGCACAAAATCCTGGACTTTCTCTCTTCTCGTCACTCGCTATGTGAAACGTCGCTCGTTAAGCCAATCATTTTTAAAATTTATTTTGCTGGTCATGCGAATTACTCGTAACATGAGGTGCTCGTTAAGCGAGGTTCCAATGTATTTTTTAATCGACATGTAAACACATACAGTGCAAATTCTGCAATCCTTATCCAAATTGTAGTTATTATGTATTTTAAATTGTATATATTTAATTCCTTGTAAAGACAAATCATTCTTCTATCCAAAATTTGCACCATTGATCTAAATAAGCCATATCTTAATAAGCCACGTTATATTATTGGCTGCTTGATTAAATAAGATATCTATCATTGGCTGTATAAGCTGCATATTTCCTTCAATAACCATAATTATAGAAACTACAGTAAAGTACCAATTATACGCCTTACTAATATTTACTTTACTTTAAACGACTGACCTAAAACGACGTATGATCGAAATTTTATGAAACAACTTTGATTATTACAAATTTAATGCTACTAATGCAAATTCGTTAAAAATCAATAATTTGAAGTCGTTTAAGATAGTACTACTATATTACTACATAGTATGGAAAACAATAGTGAAATTTTAAAATTAAACATTTATCATAAAAGTGAGAAAAATCCACCCTTTATTATATATCTTTGAGTATTAATCAAAAATACCTTATACGATTTATGTGCATGAAGGTAGAAGTTCAACAAAAAATATTTTTAATCGTCGTCTGACTTGTTTATTGTCTGTGAATATTAAGTGCAGCACTATGAATGGAATAAAGTTCATTGAATGTTCTTTCACAGCTCATTTGACAAAAGAAATAAATTCTTTGTCAAATGCATCTTTAAAGAAAGTTGGAATAACTTCTTCATCATTGCCTAAATTAGCACCAGACAATTTGTCTTCTATTAATCCATAAACTGATAATAATTTCGAAGTCATGATATCATTATCACAGTTCTCATACTAGAAAGGAGGAAATTTTAGCACCTTAGCAGCGGGGAAAACGACGTATAACCGAAGCTTTGCGTCGTATAAACGAAGCACTTTATCATTATAATGAATACGTATGAATCGGAACTTTGATGAAATGATATATAAATGAGAAACTTATAAACGGAACTTGCTAACCTAACTGTACTTACTGTATATGCTAACCTACAACAACTATAGAAAGCATTTTTTTTCCCTCTAGCAGTAAGAGTAAAACTATGAAGTACTTGGGATTTTTGGTAATATTCGCCTTAGTTGCCTCCGCATATGCTGCTATGGATATGGCGCAGTTTGCTGAGCATTTTATCGCGGTGGGTTGCACGAAGACTGCTTCTTCAGGAACAACCCTACCGATGAAAATATGCGGCTCGTGTTTGAACTACACCGTCGATGTAAGGAAAATTGATCAAGGGTCATGCGCCAGTAAGTACTAATAAATAAGCACTTACACTTAAATATCATTTAAGTGTAAGTTCTAGTAAGTATCGTTTCTTTTGACTTATAATTTACAGATTATGTATGTTACAGGCTGCCTTTAAACACTACAATAAAATCAAGGGATCAGATATTAAAGAAACAAAATGACAAAATTTTCTTTTGGTTTCTAATTTACGGGTCAAATAATTAAAGGTTTACTCTAAACGCATAAGCAACATAAAAAAAATCTTTATTTATAAAATCATGCACTAATAAAACGTTAAAAGGTTGCTGGTCAAAAATGGTTGAAATATTAGTTATTCCATTCACTTTGACAAATTACGATGCTTTATCATTGAAAATATAAACATCAGTTAAATCTATTGCAAAATATAAAGAAGCCTACATACTTAGCTGTTAGCGTTGCTTATAAGTATCATTTAAAAATTATATACATGAAAACGCAAAAAAATTTCACTAGGAAGAATAATGTAATACAGTAGTTATGCAATATAACTATAATTTAAAAGCACTCCATCCATAGAAGAATAAAGAGGTCATTAGAATCTTTCTCTTAAAGATAGCATTAATTACTTTTTATCAGAAAGAAAAGACTTTTTGAAAGTAAAAGATTTAAAGTAAACACGATCAAAAGGTTGAGAATAGATCAGTACCAACAGTGACAAACATTGCACCTGTCGTCTTTCATTAATATAGTTACGATATTAATTACATATTTAGAATGTATTTCCTTTTAATGCTTTTTGTTGACAGTTAAGCTGTTTTTAACGCAACTAGTCTTCTTAAGTAGATCACATGATTCACTAACGTTATGAAAAGTATTCTTTTCCTAATTATTGCATCTAAAACAAATTTTCATCTAGTCAGATAATATAAGATAAATCTTTCTTTTTTATTCTAAGTAAGACTATTTTTGCTGGTCATATATTCATGTTAATTCGAGATGCGCATTAATAATGCTTGAAGATTTACATAGTTATGTAATATTGGAGAAAGAAAATGAAGGAACTTTCATATACATGTTGTGACACGTATAGCGCATGCTCCGTCAACACCGGGCTCCTAAACATTACCGTCGTATTTATTTTATTTTTGGCGCCTTCTTGTTTGAAATTGTTTTTGTGGGTTGCTTTCTTTCTGAAAGCGGGACATTTGGGCGTCCCGAAGCTGTGGTTCGGGACAACGGGTCACGCTACCGGAAAACGGGACTGTCCCGTTCAAAACGAGGTATATGGTCACATTAAGAATGGCGTTTTGGGAGTAGCTGTTGAGGGCGACTGCCATGTGTATTCCTCAGTTCGTGAATTTGTTCTCAATTTTTTTTTCTTCAATTAGTGACAAAGCTGCTTTTAGCAAGTATAAGTCTCGAACTTTCCATCTACTAAACTTAAACCTAAACCTCATTAATAATACATTCTTTTCTTCCAGAAATTCTCATTGCAAAAAAAAATTTGTAAACAATTTTAGAAGTATAAATAGAAAAACAGCTATAAATTTTTATGTTTGTTATAATTACAATTTCTAGAACCCTTGAAATCTTTTTTCTTGTTAGACCTATTCATACAAAAATAATTTCAGTTTTAAACATTTGTGTCATTTTAAATATCTAGATATTTAAACCGTCTAAAGGATGCATTATTCCCTCATTAATTAAGAATTCTTTTCTTTCTCACAACCAGATCTTCAAGGCTAATTCCTGAGGATTTAAACAAGCACCTGGAATTCCCCACAAATGAATGAATGCCAAAGAATATCTGAACACAGAAGAAACACTGAGAAAACGAATGCATCAATCATTCTTTATATAATAAAATTATGAAAAATTGTTAAAAATTTCAAAAATAATAAAATCATGAAATCATACTTTTCCTGTCAACGTACATATTCATATTCCATCACTTTCTGCTTACATACAAAACGAAAACAGTAACTTAATTTCACAAAAAATGAACACTGTGTTATTACATTGTTTTTCAACTTTTCCTCTCTTAAATTGGCTTCTCGTTGATAATAATTCCTTTCATCCGAACAAGCATTAAGTATTATTGAAAACTACTTGAAATCGATTTATATTGAAATCAGAAACCATACTAAAACTGGAGTTACAGTGCAAATTTGCGGCAAACTACTGTCGGAGTTCAAATTCTTTCACGCCTAAGTCTTAACTGAATTTCAAGGCGTTTATAGGACAATGGCAAAACTTAAAGTAAAAAGATTGAAAATTTCAGAAAAATTGACATATTGAAGCTTCTTGGCCATACACAGATTTCGCTTTGAAGCTTAATAAGCAGAAATAAAAACTGAAGAATTCAGAGCATTATTTGGCAGACTTATAAATGTACTTGAGATTTCTTTAGTCATTAAATTTTACTTTCGATTAAACTTAAATATGAAAAACCAGCCCTTCAGCTGTTTGGTGTTTCGTTATATCCAAATTGTTGTTTCGCAAGAGTAAAAGAAGAAAAAATCGTGTGTCCTATTTTGAATTCCTCGTACACTTTTGCATAGAATGTCACTTATAGCGTGTAGTAAAAAATTATACGGCTTATATGACACAGTCACACGGTGTCAACTGCCATCAATACCTAGTATAGGTTTCAAAAAGTACCTTTTTAGTGAATGAGATAGTTCAAAAATTAACACAAATCAGTCAAACTTCGATCAACCGTCACCTTCGGACGAGGTCTGTGACGGCTGACCGAATAAAAGGATAAGAGAATGTATGTTAATGTATTGTTATGTATATAAATGTGATATTTTAATTTTTTAACTTTCCTAAATAATTTTAACGACACCTCATTTTAATTACTTTTACTTCATCATAATAAACGCACTACAACTTTCTTTTCAAGTCACGAATTTCTAAAAGGGAAATTCCCTTTTCTGGGTACTTAAGTGTTCTGCGCATTCATTTCTGCCCTTTTTTACGCCAGCATGTAAGCTTTCAACAACAAAGCGCCGCTCAGGCTTAACCTTCTGAATACTGGTCACGGAGCTACGTAAAAATTGAATACTTTACCTATGAAAAAATAACGTAATATCCTCAATGCCTGAATAAAAGAAGACCATCCTCTGAATAAAAGAAGAACTCTTCCATGACCAAAATGGACTACATTTCACCTTTTCAAAGCCTAATCTTATATAAATGTATTGTTATACTGTAACGGAATTTTTAGACGATGACGAATACCAGAATCTGACGGTTAATTGGAGTTTAACTGTAATTGTTTAAGGACAACATGTAAAATTTCATCCATATAACGCATTACGTTTTTGATCATTACGTACGCATGCACATCGCTAACCAGAGAAAGGCAGGCATGAGAATTGAAAAAAAAAAACTATTTTCGAATTCAAGGAGGTTTAAAACGTCGGAATCCATTTTAACCTCGAAGTAGATTTTTCCTATGATTACAATAACGTCTCTGTGTATTGAATTTAAAACTTTTTCTTCGTATACGAGAAAATAAAAAAATGGGAAATGAGAAAATGCTAGCATGCTTTAAAATTAATCCATAAATTCAGTTTATGATTATAGTTTTATTGTCATTTTCTATTTCAAGAGCATTAATATTTAACATTAAGATCTCGCTTTCAAACGTTTCCTCGGTCTTTTCGACTCAAGGATTTTTTCAGCCAGATGATATATTTTAATGAATGCTTCAGCTGGAATTTATTCTATATCGGTGAATGACTATCATTTCCCCTATTGTGTTCAGGGATCAGGAAGATTTTTTTTGCTATCGTTTATAATTCGAATTTCTTGCTCCATAAAATGTCTGTAAATAGAAAATCGAAGACGAAAATCTTATTAATTGCAATTGCTACATCTAATGCATCTGAACGGCTATTTTCTCTTTGGATTTTTCATAAAACTTTATAAAAAATATTTTTATCAGAATTTAATCAGGAAAATATTTTAAATTCTTCAAAACAATTACAGGCATCATAATTTATCGTGTTTAATAAAAGGCTTATATAAACGCAAATTCGCGCCCAGAGCATTTTAACATTTTAGAAAAGATTTAGAAAGTAAATGCGGCAAAACGCTTATTTATTTTTAATGAGTATTGTTTTATGTATGCCCAATAATATGTATGAATTTAATTAAATTTGTCCCTTTGGTTATTGTAAAGGAAAATTTTTCAGGTTGTGTTAAATTATACAAAAGTAGTCTAATGATAAACAAAGGTCACTTCCTTAAAACGATTAGTCAATTAGAGTGAAACTATGAAGAATATAGAATTCTTTTTTGCGGAATAATGGGGTCATATACAATTATATATATATTATAACCTTAAAAACCAAACCAGTTAGGAACTTGCTCACTGTTTTCTTTAACCTAAAATTTTGAAATATGAACTTTAAACTGTTGCGATGACCTTATGTTTTAAAAATTATTAATTTAACGTAGAAATTTTTCTGTCTTAGTATTTGTTAAACTTCTTCGTATTGAAATGAGCCATAAGCTATCTGAATTTGTAACAAAAATTTCCGTACACAATATTTTTCCTTCTTTAAAATAAATAAATAAAAACATAAGTTTCAGTTATATTCTTCGAGATCAAATATTTTCATTAACATTTGCTTTAACTAAATAATATCTAAGTCATTTAAATTTTTTTCTATAAATCTTTCAATATCGATAGTCATTTTAATCCTTTTTTCATAAAACTTGCAATATCTATAACCATTTTGAATTTTTTCCATAAAATCTAATGCTGTAAAATGGAACTTATTTTGAGAATGTATACCAGATTTTTGTCTAAAACACGGAATGGAAATAGCATCGTGTTATTTCCTTTTTCTGTTTTTCCTAATTCTATTTATGGAATCGCTAGCTTCAACTTTAAAAATAATAAATTATGAATTCTAATTGATGTAAAAAATTAGAATCAAAGAAAGGACACCAATTGTTTCAGATGCTAAAATAATTCTAAAATTTCAAGTTTTATTTTCTATTATTTTACGATAAACAGTGCAACCAACCCCGGTTAACCGAAACAAAGGAGGAAAACCGATTTTTTTCGGTTAAGCCATGAGAATCAACTAATATTTCGTATCTTATTACAGTATGTAATTCTGAAATGTTTTTAGTGTAAAACGAATTCAAAACTTTCTTTGCAGGCTACACTTATGTTCTTCATTAAAGTTAGTTAACCTCCCTTTGGGTGCAATATTAACACTGGCGAGTTCGGTGCAATTTGCCTGACAGGCGCATGTAAACAATCTCGTAATTAATACAGTTCGTACCCATTAATTTTAATTTTAGCATTCTAAATTAAATGACTGAAATTCTTGGAGAGGCTTAAAATGAAAACGTAGGAATGTCGTTGCAAGAAGTCTAGATTATTTCTGTGCAGCACAGTACGTGTTTTTTGAATGTACGATTTCAGAGGCATGTCGAATAACCCGGGTTAAACCGAGGTTGTGTTAATCGGGGTTTTGCTCCATTTTTAAATTTTCCGTCTTTATGGAATATCTGGAATATATTAGAAAAATAATAGAGTTGTGGTTCTCGGTTTAAACTAGATCGATGAAATCTATTATATTTAAATAGCTGTTAATCATACAATTACTAACAACATATTAGAATTAAAAATACTCGTTCTTAATCAAATAGAAAAGGTAAAAAAATTATTGTTTTTCTGTTGATCTCTATTAATATCGCATAATACATGCAAACGTTTTATATTATTTGCAATTTCATCCTGAAAATCAAATTCATAATAAAATACTCTTGAGAAGTAGGATTTGCTAGTAGTTTATTAGAAGAATGGAATCCAAAATGAGACTAAATGATTGCTTAAGTAATTATATATAGTAAAAATACTGATGAGCAGGAACAAAATAATTTATTTATAGTTGTTTTCAGGGTTTTAAATGTTAATCTTGTTTAAACTCCTCTTCCATCCATAATTCCGTTTGTGAAATATCATGTCTCTAATCAATCATTCTTCAAGCGTCACTGGAATTGACAAACTTATTGTATACCTGTTGGAGAAATATAATTTCTAATCAATAAATAATCAACATTTTTATAATTAAAATTTAAAATTGATTTTTAGTTAAAGGCATAAAGATATATTTTTCTCTACATTTTGTAATGGCAAAATAGAAACGCAAAATCTCATTTTGATGAAGCAAAATGATAGACTCGAAGAGATGCAGGAACAAAACAGAGAACAGTGCACGCACCAGTTCGTTATATAAATAGAATCACAAAATGTAATGTACTGCTCCCAGTAAACCCCAACAAAATATAAATACAATAGACTCTCGCTAATTCTCACTAGATAGGACTGACACTTTCCGTATTAAATGGAATTTGTCTTAAAATGCACATAATACATGTTTTAGATGAGTGAAACTAAAAATACAAGGGGAGTTTTTTTTTCATAAATATATAAACGAAAGAAATATTTTAAAAACACCTGTAGGGAGTGAGTTAGTTAATGGAAAACAGGATGCGTGCATTATTATTTTCGTACTGACCTCTCACTGAAATTAGTATATCCTGATACTTTTTAAAAAATCCAGTCCGAATTAACCGGTTGTCCGGATAATCCGGCCGGATTAGCGGGACTCTACTGTAACAAAATATTGATTGACGCATTAGCTTATTATTGATAATATTCGTAATCAGATAAGGGAAATTCTTGAGTATGTTTAAAATGTTTCTTTTAATACTGAATCCGTACGACCGGTCAGATATTTTGGAGTAGTATTCCTCCTTTTTGAGTGCTAAAAAATATTGACATTAAAACTTTGGTTTCTAAAAGTTTTATAGTGGAAAAGTAATGTCATAAATTTAATTTTAATCTCTCTGCATTTAATTACTGCTCAAGACAAGATTTTTACTTTAAAAACTGCTGCTGGGAATGAAAGGATGCTCACCTGCACATGCCGGATCTCCAACTTTGTTTACACTAAGAATCATTCTGACACACTGACCACACAATAACATGGGCTCATTAATGGCCATGGAGTTGCCTTTGTTCGCACATCCAACATCGGTGAACATCTGGAAGAACCGCTGGATTTCTCCAGCGTAAGCTGTGGCACTCAAAGTGAGGAAAAGCAGGAATGCCAGGTACTTCATTTTGCTTTCTCACGTCTAGGAAATAATGTCAAAAAAAACCATTCAGATTTGTGATTATAAAACTTATTTTAACATGATAATGTTTATAGGATGGGAAACTATCTGTAAATTTCTACATGCAGCATGCGTGATGCAAGAATCGTTCAAAATTTTCTACAGGTCAGTCCGTTGGACCAAGAGTACCAAATTTTGCAAGGTGTTTTGGGGGGTGCTAGGCACTCCCCAAGAAAGGACTTTTTAAAATTTTTAATTAAAAATTAATAAAAATTCTTAAAGATCATAAATAGGCTTTGCAAATTTCCAAATAGTTTATAAAAAAAGTTATTTAATGTGTCAAAATTTGAGATTCAAAAACTAAAATGTATTTTCTTGCATTTCCTATCCAGGAAGGTTTCTTTCTTAGTTTATCCAATTAGACAGTTTTAACCTTGAAATGATAATAAAAATGTTGTATAAGATGTATACTACGAGTGTTGAAACAGACAAATGTTTAAAAATATGTTGGTTACGGAAGATCAAGATAAATATTTTGGCTTTCTTGCAATTATTAGATTTCTTTTAATAATCAATATAAATCGTGTACCATATACAATTATAACACAACAAAGTATCTTGAATATCTTTTGAGATAGAAATATAACTATGCATATACCCAGATAGCACGTAAGTTTGCAGCAAGTTTGATTTTGACTTGATATTGCCTTGTCATAGCAAATTTGACGCGTCAAACTTGAAGCGAACTTGTGGAAAGTTCACCGTGACAACTAGCGCTTCCCTCTCTTGCAAAACCCATTTTCTACAATTTCGCCGTGACAAATAGCGCCACCTCGCTTGCATTGCAAGCTTGCAGCAAATTTGCAAAACAAGCGTGATGCAAAGATAGCACAAAGAGATAATTATCTTTGTCTCTGTTTTAAAAAACATCCGATTTTTAATAGCATCTCCTAGACCGTCCTTCTTTTTATTAATTCAATAAATCAATGTTAATTTGTAAAAAAAACTAACTTTTTTATAAAAAAAATTTTGAAACATTTTCCATCTTTTCACTAAATATAGCATTCGCACTTTAAAGAAAACTATATCGCCTTTTTCTGAATGTTGAAATTTTAGCGTTTATAAACGAAATTAAACCGAAAAAACAGTCAATATTTGATGAAAATTAAACTTATACATTTTGTCCCATTTTAAATTAATTACTTTTGAACTCTAATTTCCTAATTTATTCTACTAACAAAACGTAGTTATTAGCGAAAATCGCTCTCTCTTTGACTTCAAATCATATTCGCAACTCAAAAAATTAAAGAAATCAAGAAAATAGTTTAAAATAAATCGTATGCGAATCGAATCGAACGATGTATTAGCGAAATCTATCTTCTCCTCTCAGAGTTTAACTGGCCGAATGGTTAGAGCGCCCGCTTCGCGAGTTCTATCCTGGGTTGTGTTTGTACTCTGTTTCTGCTATAGTTTGTAATGCTGCAAGTTCGTCCTATGGTGACTTCGAGGCTTGCGTTAACTTGCTGTAAGCTTGTTTCACACTTGCACACTTGTCGTGACAAATTTGCAGAAAGCTTGCAGATTTGCAGTGCAAATCTGCTGCAAACTAAAATTGCTGTCTGGGTAATATCATATTAATTTTGTCAATGACTTATATGACAAATTCTGTTTATTTATTAAAAACACTTCTAGTTTGTTGTCTCTATATCTTTCATTCTCATGCAGAGTCTTTCGCAATAGCATCTGAAGGAAGTGCGACATGAGAGCTTGAGCTTTCGTAAATTCGCTTTCGCCAGTTTTGTGTGTTCGAATCATTGACACTTAATCATTAAAAGCAATAAAATTTTCATTAATAGCAATAAAATTAAATATGGCAATAAATCATTAGTAGCAATAAAATTAAATATGGCAATAAATCATTAATAGCAATAAAATTAAAATAAGTTTGGGTTATCGGTCAACGAATAACTAAAAATTATAGGTATTGTTTTATTTAATTCAACTGTCTTCCTCTCTATAATTTTAAACAGAATATCACAAGACAAAAAGGTATCCTAATCCCATCACCGTTTCCACCATTTTATGACAGATGAAAACGCAAATCTAGGCACATCCAAAGTAGTTATGCCGTGGTGGCCTGGTGTTAAGGTATGGTCGGAGGGTACCATGTTCGAAACCCGATTCCACCGAAGAACCGCCGTGTATGCGGATCTAGTGCACGTTTAATCCGTCGGGGCCAAATGTCCTCCCGTTGGCATGATGCGGAAGTTTGGAGAGCTAGATGCCAGCTCAGGTTCAAAATTACGAGGACCGTCCCAATAAAGCTCTCGTGTTGCTTCAAAACGGGACGTAAATATAACTAAACTAAAGTAGTTATAGGCAGAATTATCACAATTGCAAACATTGAACTGAATATTATTTTGCATATTGCTCATGTCTTTAAAAAGGAAAAAAAGAGAATAATGTATTTCATAATAATTATTATACAACTTACCAGAAATTACCAAAAATTACCACTTTCAGCTTGCAGTTCTACTTCTTCATCTGTATCGAGAGCTTCTGAATCTACCCTCATAAATATGAGTGCTTAATAATGGAACAGATGTTCTTGAAGTTCTGATCTTCCCGCCTACATCTGAATCGTTCTCCGCCTGCTGAATAATAAATGTTATATTGTTTTCAGTTTGATTATTCTGGGATAATCTGCAAATTAGTCGTTTTACCAGCGAAAAATTGTGATTTGCATTAAATTATGAACCCCAATATGCTACTTAAAAAATTTTGATTGTCGTCTCAAGAATGAATTTAGTTCCTTAAATGTGAACTTATAACGTTTATTTAAGATAAACATAACGAAAACCTTTTGAAAAAATCTGAAAGATGCAATGTGGTTATAAATTTCGAAAATGTTCTTTTATTTCGCTGTTTATATATTTTTAGTATAACATTATACAAGTTAGAACAAAACACCTCTTTTGTCAAGCAACATGCAATTTTCATAAACATAACGATCATTTCGTATTAGTTTTTTATTGTATTAGAGTACGTAAATTAATTAGAAATACAAAATTTCATATTCACGAAATTGATGAGGATGAGGGATAGCAGCAAACATTACATAACAATTGTCTTATAAAAATTTTCAGCTTAAAATCTAAAAAAGCATTTAATGGCAATGACGAAGTGGAAAATGTGATTGTTTTGAATTCTCCTTTGCTTGTTTAATTTTATTATTGAAAAGCACTTTATTTTACTGTAATTCATTAATCTTTTTCAAGTTTATAAGTCTGAAAATTAATAATGTTTCATTAAAAATATAATTCATCCAATTGCGACGATGAATAAGTAAAATTTGCAATCATCTATTGCAGGTAGAGTTTGCTTTGCATTACAAAAGTACATGGAAAGAAATAACAGCAGCGCACAGTTTTTCGTTTTAGTTTCTACCGCTAGTCCAAATCGCACATATATAAATATCTATTTCTTCTTACTATTTTTCTGGAATCTTCACACGAAATATTTATTTCAGAATTGAATTGACCCTACATTTTAATCAACTGCTGGCGGCAATATAATAAATCATGTAGAATAATAAATAAATTTAATAAAAACATTTTTTAAATATGCTAAAAAGTATATTTTTTATGTTGATTATTTTCTACTGTTTAGTCTTTAATTTGTAATTCATTTTTATAAGTATTATGGAATTTTTAAATAATTTTTTTCTCTAATTAGCAAGAAGATGGTACCACTAGCATGGAATCATAATTGAATTTAATTAATCTATTAATTGATAATTAATTATAAAAATATTAAAAGAGTATATTGTTTTCAGAAACAAATGAGCATACAAAATTTCAAACTCTAGTACATCAGGAAGTTTGAGAAAAATCGATAACACATTACCATTTTTATAAACATGAAACTATTCAAGTTGAATAAAAGCGTATAAAAAGTTTCTGATAACAGATAATCATTTCAAGATCTAAAGAAACCTTAAGAAGATCCAAGATGCGAAAATATTTGTTCTTTTTCTAACGGGTGTTTACAATGTGTGCTCAAAGAAAGGCGTGAAATGTGAATTTCCTTCATTTAATTTCCTGTTTTAGAAGTGATAAAGAGTTAAATTACAACAAAATGTTAATTTCATTGGAGATATCACGAAGAACCCCGACTCTGTATGCCACATTTAACTTCATGCATTCATTCGTCAATCTTCTGATCAATGCAACAATGTATTTTGAATAAAGTGGGAGGAAGACTAAAATAATACTAAATGTCTAAAATCTCGTAAACCTTCTATAAAATAGTCAGTTTCAAAGCAGACAGAAAACATGAGTTACATATGTATGAAACAAATATTTCTTGATGAATTGAAAATGGTCGCTCTATCAAAGAGTGGTGCAACTGAAAGGTTACTCTTTATTCGAGAAACAAATGGTATTGTATTGAAAATGAATAATATAAAATTTGGATTCCATTTATTTTTATTCCGTCAGTGTCGGAACTAAAAGAACGGTTCTTTTTAGCGACTAAATAAACATTATAAAACATCTGTGTTTCAACGAATTTCATATAAAGGTAACGTTACTCTTTCTGGATACAACAGTGAGTTAGTACGTAATCGTTCAAGAGCTTTCAGGTGAGTATGAAAAATAATTGATACAACAAAATTTTTAAAATAATGAATTTAAAATTTACTGAAAATGAGTTATTTTTAATATTTTTATTTAAAAGTGAGAATTGATAAATATGCATGTCTTCAAGTAGGAAAAACTGTAACAACAGAGAACAGTAATTAATGAGATGGTGAAAACTTTGAATACCGTTTTAACCTTTAAAGATCTTATATTTTTTATTCAAAATGTTTAGAAGATATATAATAATTTATAACTAATAAAAAGTAAAACTATATACAAATGTTCATAAAAATATATAAAAACGAAATTAAAATTAAATCTGCATATTTTAAATGAAGTGCGTCATAATTTTTTTAGTTTGAAGAGCAAACAACTCACGAAAGATTAGAATGTAGTTTCGTTTTGCTTGTCTAAGAATTCAGTAATTGAAATAGTTTTTATTTAATAACAAAAGAATCGCAGTGCAAAAAATAGGCAAGCAAGTTCATTCGGTGGCTCTTTAAGAACCAAAAATAACAAACATTTTTTTAAAAAATTGACAGTGATACTTCAAAAAGTTACTCCCATCATTTGAAGTATTATTTATATTTTAAAGGCAAAAATTACTCAACAATAAGAGAATGCCTGATATTAAAAATCAACATTTAAGACCATGCAAAAAAATATAAATAGATAATTTTATTTCTTATTATCTGTATTTTTACTCTATAATTAATTAAGCAATCATTTAGCCTCATTTTAGTTTTTAGTTTTCTATCAAGCTACCAGGCTAGTACTTTATTTCAAAGTTATCTTTCAGAACGAAACTCATTTAATATATGATGCTTTACTATAAACATAATATACAGTATTGAGAATGGGACAATAGGAAACAAGAATTTTATTTAGCTTTTCTACTTGGTTAAGAGTTCAGTTCAAAATGAACTAAATGCCAACGAGTGCTTTGAATTTTAAATACTTTGATACTAGTGATGTGATAAACTGTTACATTAAAATAATTCCTGATTTTTTTTTCTGCAAAAATAGAGATATAAAGCTGAAAGCAGCCAAAATGTCTAGAAATAGAATGTCATGAAAGAAAATTAATTGACGAATAAAATAATGAAGGGAATACTTCTTTAACTTTTTAAAATTCTTAACTACATTTTGTCTCCTGTTTAAACTTTAGAACTGAACGCTACAGTTAACAGTCTTAGATTGAATTTTATAATGGTTTTAAAATTCAAGAAAGCAAATTTAAATGAATTTCGTCATAAAATTGTCATTTCATCTTAAATCTCTTTAATCAATTTACTCGTGATTAAACGCCAAGCAGATAAATGTAAATATTAGTTAATGCATATATATTTTTTTTACGATACTTAAATTACGATACGATATTATAATTATTAAATCGACTATTATAGTAATAAAAGTGATAAAATTATTTGCTGAAGACTTAATTATATTACTCATGAAATATCACAAACAAGCTAAGCGTCTCTGAAGGCAAAACCCGTAACACTATCTCCTACTTGATTCACTGTTAGAAATTTACATTGGAGAACTAAGCACTTCTGAGTTTTCTTCTAAACCATTCATTTGCTTTCAGATCCGCAGACACAAATAATAATCAAAGTTTTATTCAATAAGTCTTTGCAAACGCAAGTATTTCGTTTCCTATTTTTATGAATAATACTCGACTTCAGTCGAGTCAGTCATAAATCGATATTTTTCTTATACAACAAAACCATTAAAACACACATGCCATTTGCAGTTTCATTCCTCAAGTTGAACAGACTTCTTTCGTTGGAACATAATTTCATGAACGTCTTTCAATGATCGAACAGTCTTTCCGTGTTCGATCAACCAGATGATTTGCAGTTTTCAATTTTTATAGTTTATTAACTGCGGAAAATTCAGTTCTTAACAAAATTATTTAACTATTTCACAGTGATTCCAAACAATTATCTCCTTCAATCACTAAATTATTAAAATTTTATAAATTCTGCATAAGTTCAAAATAATCGAAATTTGTACTATAAACTAGAAAAGTTTTTTTCTTTAAATTAATGCAATAAAATTAATGAATTAATGTAATGTAATTGATAAATTGATGTAACTAAGATTAATAAATTATAGTAATATTCTTAATTCCCAATTCTTTCGGCCATTTCTTGATGAGGCACAGATAATAAATAGTTCTTGAAATAAATAAAGCAACCACACAATGAACTTCGACCGGCTGTGAACATAGTATCTGCAGTAAATATCATAAGGTACCAACTTATATCAATTATTGTTTTGTGAAGTTTTTTAAGTAGGGTCATGTATCCCTAACTGGCTAGGATCAACTATCCTAAATGGCTAGGGTCAAGTATCCCTAACTGGCGATACTTGACTCATGCCAGTTAGGGATAGTTGAACGAATCTGGAATTGCATAAAAAAATATTGAACATTATTTTTTAGGGTCAACTATCCCTAACTTGACTTTTTCCATGTAATCTAAAAATTAAACCACTTAAAGTTAAGAAATCGCACAACATCGTCTATCAAAGTATAGCTTGAAGTAGGTTTAAAACTCAGAAATATTTTATTTCATTATATCTTCAAGAGCAAACTTCCATTCCAGAGAGGTATGAAAATGCGAAAATTTACTTATGGGCCCAAAACTTACTTACCTACACACCATTACGGTAGCTTTTCAGATTGGAATGCAAATCCCCCTCGAATAGACTATACGACAAAAAGTCAAATAGGGATGATAAATTGCCTATTATCTCACAATCATGTAGGGTCAAGTATCCCTAGCTTTTCTCACCTCTGAAAATATCCTGTATTTTTCAGACTAATTTTGTTGCGGAAATTCCTTTTTTGTGTAAATGGATTTTGTGTGCATAATTATTGAAAGTAATTTTTCTTTTTTATCTCTAGCCGTAAGAGCAAAAATATGAAGTGCGCTGTAATTCTTGTGATTTGTGCATTGGTTGCCTCAGCATACGCTGCTGTGGATTTGGCGCAGTTTTTTGAGCATTTCATTGCGGTGGGTTGTACGAAGACCCCTTCTTCAGGAACAACCCTACCTGTGAAAATATGTGGAACATGTTTGCGCTATACTGTGGATGTAAGGAAAATTGATGCAGGGTTATGCTCAAGTAAGTAATAATTGGGCGTTTCTTTTGACTTATGATTTCCAGGTTCTGAATATCACGAGTTGCCTTTAAACACAACAGTAAAACCAAAAGATCAGATATTGAAGAAATAAAATGACAAAATTGTTGCCTAATTGACAAACGAGTGAAACTATTAATTTTTTAGAAGATGAAAGCAGACAGAAATTCTAATATTTACATATGGCTCTTTTTGCTCTTTTTTGATATATAGGAAAAGAACCAGATAAAAAAATCACACATTTCGAAATAAAAGAAATACATTTATCAAACATGACCTAAAAATGAAAGAAATTCGCTCATGGAAAGAGGAAAGAATACATTTTCACAAAAAAATATGGATGAGAAAGAAGCAAAATTTTATTATTAATGCAAGCGATGTATGAAAATTGAACGAATCTGGAATTGCATAAAAAATGTTGAACGTTATTTTTTCAACTATTACAAAATTTTATATACTGAATTCCTAAATTAGTGACGTGGGAAGCCCGGAAATTTAATAATACGTTAAAGAATTACAAGCAAATATTAGTGAGGATCTTGTGCATGTAATAACAAAACACAAATTTACGGATGACAAAATGAGAAGAAAGAAAATTTCAATAACAAATTATATAAGATTATCAGTATTTTAAGGAAGACATCTGTACACTACAATTTACTAGAGATTCTGAATCATTTCCTATTAGCCGCCTTCGGCGACCAGCTTGATCGCCGGAAATAAAATTTCAACTGAATCTCTTATGCATAATTTTATATTCATGGTTCCCTTAACAAAGTAGTTTTAAACTTCAAATTGCTATAGACATTTAACCCGCGTTCTTTTCGTATCCTTGCACTTGTTCTGTTCCTTGTCTACATTAACGTAAAATACGCATGTGATTAAATTGACTTAAAAAATGCTGATCAAAAGAATTAAAACATAGCAAAGATAATCTTTCAGTTTACTGGATTTATTTCATTATATATTTACCATCTTGGGGACTTTCTTTACAGATTTCATAGAAAAATTGATCAAATACAAGAAAAAAGTAAAATCCAGGAAGATATTTTCTAAGCTATCAACAATGGAAGAGAAACACGCAATTAAATATTTGTTTAAACAATGAAAACGGTTTGAAATGCGTTGCAACAATGAAAAGTATTGTTATAAATTATGCCAAAAATATTTTTTAATTTATTAAAACTAGAGAAAAAACCGTACGTAAACTTTATTGATATCAATAAAAAAATAATTCTTTAGATTTTCAGATGGTGTAAAAATATTTTTTGTGCTGTAATAATTTAGGAAGTTATTAAGGAAGAACACCAAAATTTAGCTTTATTTTAATTAATTAAAATTTTAATTTCAAATTTCAAAAAATGTACTCCCAGGTGCACCAAGTGTGCTTGTGCCAAGTCTCGTAGCTCTATGTCTAGCGGTCTGCCCTGTGGAGGACCAACACACACACACATTCTCCTTTATTATTAGTAGAGATTAAAAATTAAAATGGGAATACTATTGTAGAATGCTTATTGGCATATTATTCTTTTTTTCAGTCCATATCTTATCTCCAGTAATTTGAGCTACCTTTGATGACGAACAGTCCACCCAGAATGCTACTGGATTTCCTTCCACTCCCAAATAACTTAATTTACTATAAAATAAGGAAAACCTACAAAATTGTTAACCATTTGAAAAGCAATTTAACTGATTTTAAAAAATACTGAAAAAATGATAGGACCAACAAAACTCTTTGTCTCTGGCAGAGTAGAAAACTCAGTTATTCCATTCAAATTGATGAGTTAAACTACTGTGTCGTTTCATATAAATAGCAATTCACTTCTATACGGAATAATTTAGATTTACCCACAAGCGTTATAAATAAAAAATAGCTATTAAAAATTTTCTTCAGGAGAATGTAAAACATTTCCCGATGTGTTGGAGGGTTGATGTCGTGCATTAGTTTATCAAAATATCTATTACTGATTTCCCTGTGCAATTCATATGTAAAAGACAAAAAGTGAAGCTATAAAATTGCTTTTTAAAAAGATAATACTAACCTTCGGTCGGGCGCAATACAAATACTAACAGGTTCAGGCACAACTTAGCTGTGAGATTAAAAGTTAAAATTTTTCTTAGGCTTACGGAAAAGTTTATCAAACTGAACTATTCGGTCGTACAAAGCTATATTTGCGTTTCTAAATATCTCTTTTGTATTTCCTTGCAATTTTAACTAACAAAATGTCCAGGAATTCAAGAGGGAGGTGACGTTTGATTTCCCGTAAGGTTCCTTAATAATGCCTATTGTTGTCGTTTAGGGCCTGAAATAATTCGACATTTTTGAAATAATATATTGGAAATAACGACCAATATCACTGAATTAGGGGCTGGGGCACAGGTATACGAATATTTGCAGGTATATAAAAAGAATTAATGAGAAAAATTTTGGAAATAAAAAAAAATACAAACGCAATCGGGCGCAACTCATCTATCAGATAAACGAGCCCCTCTCGTACATCAAAAGAGCACTAGAGAAAAACCACTATACCCTAGTGTGACTGATAGGGAGTCAGGAAACTACTGCAGGTCCCACACCTTTCTCGGTACTTTATCTCCCAGATAGGATGCGCCCAACGGAAGATTAATAGTTTGTCATAAAGATAAAAGGGGAAAGAATTCACAAAGACTTAAGACGATGTGCACAGATAGAGAAGGTCAGTACCAATAGCGACAGGCAACTCACGTTTCGTCTTTTATTAATAGAAGTTATATAACATGTGATATTAAATACGCTTTTAAAATATATTTCCTCTTCTTATTTTTTACTCACAATGTTTATTCTTTTAAAGAAAATAATCTTTTAGAATAACTCTTTTGATTCAATAAAATTTTCAGAAGAACTACTCTCATATTCACTCAAGTGAAAAATAAAGACTAACACGTCTTCCAAATTAATCGAATTTTTTACAATTTATTCTAATTTAAACCACATATTTGCATCATAAATTTATATTACTTTATGACGAGAAAAACAATTGTTTTGAATTTTACATAGATAATAAAGTTATCGCAGAAAGCAGGGAAAATAAAGAACTGTTTCGAACATCGTCCATGTTACGTAATGAAAAAATGTGTCTAAATACTTTAATAAAAAGAAGTGCAAACTATATATAATCATCATTTCTTCCTTAATGCTTAGATATTATAAATTATTAACCTTTATACAAATAATTTTGAGCTGACTTGAAAATGCCCAAATGTGCATTGAAAGAATGATAACTTGACGGGGGGGAGAGATGTGTGTCCTTGACGAAAAAAGATATTGATCTGCATCTTAATGGAATGTTGAGAGAATGGCAAAAATAAAATCATCACTCAATCGCAGTATATGAATCTGAAAGAAATTCTATACAGTGAAAAACATTTAACAAGAGACTGAGGGAACTATTGTTTTTTTTTCGTGTTAAAAGAATTTCGTGTTAAACGATGCATGCGGAAAACCTCACCAATATTTTCGATGTCATCAAATTTTGTCAATTCGATTTCCTGTTAACATTTAGACTTGTAGGTACATTGAAAGTCTATACATATAATACACGTCAAATAATTATACATATTCAATAAAAAAACACGTAAAAAGATTATGGGGGATCTCATTTTTTTTTATCAACTATTGTTTATTTTATTCGATCTAACGAAAAAAAATAAACCAAAAAATCTGGATGTCGATGTGGCTGTAAAAAGTAAGTACATTTTGTTTCGAATTAAAAGAAGGAAAAAACTATATAAAATTACATAGCATTTTGTCCGTATTGATGTATTTTTTCGTGTTGAACAATTTGTCATGCTAAGCTTTTTCGTGTTAAATGTTTTTCACTGCATATCGCAAATATATACCAAAGAAAATTTGAAGTATTTTTCTGCGAACATTAGGCGTACAGGAAAAATATAATAAAGTTAAAGGAAGAGGATTAGTTTCTAATTTTAAAAGTTTATAATAAATGATGTTCGTTGAAAAAGAAAAAAGAACAAGAAAAAATATTTGTAAATGACATTTGTTTTACTTCGCTGACACTTTATAGATATTTCGATATTTAAATCATGTAAAGGATATAGTGTTACCTCATTAATACTGCATTCTTTTCTTCCCCACATTTAGATTCTCAAGGCTAGTTCCTGCAGATACATGCAGACATCTAGAAAAAAAGGCAAAAAGAATGAATGCAGAAAATAACACTGAGAAGATGAATGCATCAATTCTTTAAATTTATGAAATTTGATAATTGTTGATTGATGGATGCATTAATTATTACTAAAATTGTGAAAAATTTATTAGCATCTTAGATCCAATAAAATTATTATTTTCGAGGCATTTTAGTTAAACATTCCATTATTTCTGCTTATCTAAATAAACAAAACTAAAAAATTAGCTTTGTTTCAAAAACTTTTTACACAATTAATTCTATCATTTGATCACTTTTATAATAAATTTGTGCATTGTAATTTGGCTGCATTTGCGCAATGATTATTTATATGAGAACAAATGAAAAAAATGTGGGAATCATTTCTTATGGACATAGAATCAACAGTAAAGCTGAAATTTCAATTTAGTTCTGAAGCAAATTCTGTGACATATTGAGAGGCATTCTATCTATTTTTGATTCAGTTTTCGAATGTGCATAAATTTCGCATTGTAACATTCAAAGCAGGAACACAGACACAGAAGTATACAATGATTTCCTCGGAAGGCCCGTGGATGTAGTTAGAGGAAACGAAAAACCGATGAGTGTTTTAGAATCTTAGAATTTCGTTTGAAACACAGGAAGATCCTAAATATGAACTATCAGATTTTACATGAAGAGAAGAGAGAGAGTATATTTTCAAGAAATCTAAAATTTCTTTTTCATTTCGATCAATATTTTTGACGAGGCAAAACGAGGTCCTGGTTTAAAATCGACCTTTCGGCATCTAGTCTGTTTTTCTGTAAATTTGTTTGTTGCGCAGTTAAGACCAAACGCTCAGCTCGATTTTCTTCGGATTTTGTATGAATGTTCTTTGAAATCATAAAAAACAGCTTATGTCTAAGGAATTTTCATTTTTTCTTTATTCCGTGTCAAGATGGTGGCCGTTTTAATAGTTTCAATGCTTGGCGAGTCAGTGGTGAGTTTTAACCCCATTGAAACACTTGAATCATTTTGGTAATAACATTTAATAGAGATTTAACACCGATAAAATCAGACATTTAATTGTAACTTTGTGACTACTCATAAAAGCAGAGACTTGTGTAAATAATTCGTATTAAAAAAAGGTCTAAAATTTTAAAGACTGCGATAAAGTTTTTTTTTTGACGCGAGGTCTATTGTTCACAGAATTACAAGTCTTTATATATATTATAAATCAGTTCATAAGAATTGTTGTTTTGATCCACAACACATAACTTTGGGTCTTCTAAATGAAATGACCGAAGAGTTAGATGCTCACAGGGCATACAGATGTGTTACCTCAAATTTATAAAATTGCTCAGCTGGGCGCAGATTCTGTTCCTTTTCCCATAAAGGGGGGGGGAGAAGGAAACTGCATTTTTTACTTCTAATTTAGATTACAAAATTGCAAATGAGGAATCTATTTTTAAATGTCTCAGTGAATAGTATTCATTGCTCGCTGGTAAAATAGTTGTATTTTAGATGCCGTAATAATTAATATTGCTGCTACAGAAGTTTTGAGTTCTGCTCTCACTGTACTATTCCCCGGCTGCAAGAGAAGGCGGCGGACCTTCCATCTCAGACAGGCGAGTGAATTTTCTGCGAGGAGGGAAAAGTACGAAACGGAGTGCAAGTCGGGAAGAAATAACAAATACGTCTGTGTTCACGTCTCCTAACTTAGCAAATAGACTCGCCTGATATACCATGATACTTACTTCTCATCCACCTTCTCCTGAGAGCCGGATTACTCATTTTAATGAGACTATATTGTCCACTTTTCGATAATCGCGTTTAACAAACATTTGAGATAATATTTACTGGAAGCTGTTAAATGTTTTTATATGAATAGTAGCCTACATGTACAGCCGGCGTTGCACAGTATCAAAATATCTACATGGCCTGATAACCTTATGTTCACGGTGGTCCTCAGGTTCAGTGGTTGGTGATGTGATAGCTTGTGTCTACATTTTTTTTCTTTTTTGACGACGTTCTCGTTAGTCCTCAGATTCAGTCGCCTGAGCTAACAGTCACGTTTCCTCACAGCCGGAAACTACTATTGTCTTGATCTCTGTTTCGTCAGCTAGAAAAAACTTTGTTTTCGGTTGAATTCGGCCCATAGACTTATGTTTCATTTTAAGCATCGTCAAAGCACTACGCTAAAGTATAAGGGAGGCTGCTATTTCTTGGATCACTTCTTCTATTATACATCTAAAAACTAACAATTTAGATTTTTATTTTAGTTATAGGTATCCTATTTTATGCAACATTTATTCAGTTTTAGCTTTCACTATCTACAAATCGTAAGATAAAGAAAGTCAATTAAAGAAAAATTATAATTGCATTCGAAATGATACAAGGTGCAGCACCATCGCGTACCTTGGACAACACTTTCTTGAACCATAGATCATACAGAAATACGCCTTAGACAGCAGGAAATCAGTGAGAAAACAATGAATATAAGCATTAAGACTAGTGATGAGGGGTGGGTAAATACCAAGTGGGTAGGTAAATATTTTTTGGGTATATACCCGGGTATTTACACAAAGCCTGGGTAAATACCCAAAAATTTGGTACCTTGCGAGAAAAAAATTTTGAGTGTTGATTCACAATGAAACGTACTAACTTTTATAAATACCCCAAAACTTGATATTTTGCAAAAAAAAAAAAAAAGTATTTGTAAATGGCGATTCAGAATAAAACATAAAATTTATAAATAAACAAAAATGGATATTTTGCAGTGAAAAAGTATTTGAGAATGTTGATTCAAAATGAAATGTTAAATTTATAAATACCCATACTCTGAATATTTTTCAAAAATATATATTTGTGAATGGTGATTCAACTGAAACATAAAATTTATAAATACCTCCCAACTGGATATTTTGCAAAAAAAGGGTATTTCCGAATGGCGATTCAAAATGAAACATAAAAATATAATTATCCCAAAACTGTGTATTTTGCGAAAAAAAGGAATTTGATAATGGTGATTTAAAATTAAACATATAAAATTTCAAGAATTGGGAACCTTGCAAAAAAAAGTAGTTGCGATATGTGATTCAAAATGAAACAAAAAAATATATAGAAGTACTCCAAAACTGGGTATTTTGTAAAACAAAGTATTTGCGAATGGCGATTCAAATCAAACATATAAAATTTATATACAAAATACTTAGTTTATAAAATTTTTAAATTAAAGTTTTGACTAAATTATAAAAAAAACAATTGCTATCAGGATTCAGAATAAACTATTCTAAAACTTAAACGGGAGAGGGCGATAATATAGTTTTTCTAGTTTGAAACTATAATACTTACAATAGAATAATAATTTTTAACACAGTTTATGTTTTATAGACAGTGCCAGTGAATCTTATGATCCGTAATTTACTCATATTGCCATGTTGGAAGTCAACCATACTTGTTTTGATTTAGTGAATAGTTAGTCATTTACTTCACGTATATTAATATTACAGTAAATTTCACGTTAAAAAGTTTAAAAATCTGGGAAATGTTACCTGCTTGGAACTTTTAATGTTAAGAAGGATAAAAGTATCCAATATAAGTATTTTAATGTTGAGTACAAACATGCCAATGCAAGCAAACTGAAGAAACACATAAAAAAATATTTCAAAAGTCCTGTTGTATTAAAAGAGGTTTTGAAAGGGATAAAATAGATAATGAATTTTCTTTTAATCAAATTCCAACCATGACACCTACAACAAATTTGGAGTTTCAAAAACATTTAAGCATTGATGTTCATGATCCAGATGAAATCCGCCTAAACAGGTGTAATAACATCGTCACATAATACAACAGTTTCAGCAACAAAAAATTCACATTTCTTGTTGCTTAAATCTTGTTACAAAAATCACTTACCTTTGTTGAAAGTAATATGAATGCATATTACTTTTAGAATAACTAACCGCTCTCGCAGCTTTCCGGGCGGGTTCGCGGCCAGCACCCACTTTGCTCAACACTACCCCTGCCACCTCGCTGCTTCGAGGCTCTCAGCCATTACTTTTTTCAGTTTTAAATACTGCATGAAGATCAGTTGGACAGACCATAAAACCATAGTAGATTTCATATTCTTTGTAGACAACAGATTCCTTTAAAATTGTAAAATCTTTCAATAAACATCTAGTTCTAATGTTTTGTATAAATTTTTCACGAATTTCGGCATAAAAGTCTTCATATCCATAAATACAGATTTAAATCGCCCTAACTAAACAGTTTCCATCACCTACAATAGGTATTTTACAATATTTTTGACACGCCATTGTGATGGAACTGTTGGGATCTATAAATTTAAAATAATATGGTAAAACCCTCCGAGATTTCCCAGCCCCAACCACCGAACCGATTTCGACAATTTTTATTTCATATGAAAGTTTATGACGTCTAGATATGTCAACAAAGGTAGACTTCCCCCATCAACCCCCATTTTCGAACGAAATCGAAAAAACATAGAGATAATATATGGTGGAGAAGTGCTTTTTCAATTTCGTTCAAAAATACGGAGTGGTGGGGGGCAGGTGACCCATGATTACATATCTAGACGTCATAACCTTTCAATTAAAAATTAAATTGTCGAAATCCGTCGGGTGGTTGTTGCTGGCGAACTGTCCAAAGGTTTTTCCCGATAGAGAATGTGGGAAAGAGTTTTTCGATTTCGTTCAAAAATGGGGTTGGTCGTGGGCAGGCAACCCTTTTATGACATATCTAGACGTCATAAGCTTTCATATGAAACAAAAGTTGTCAAAATCGGTCGGGTGGTTGAGGTTGGCGGACTCGGTGAAGAATTTTGTTATGGGGAAAAACTTTTGGATAGTTCGCCAGCAAAACCCACACGGCAGATTTCGACAATTGTTATTTCATACGAAAGCTTATGACGTCTAGATATGTCATCAAAGGTCGACTTTCCCTCACCAACTCCCATTTTTGAACGAAATCGAAAAAACATATAGAAAATGTATGGTGGATAAGTTGTTTTTTTTCTAATTCGTTCAAAACTGGGGGGTGGGGGGAGGCGTCCCATGATGGCATATCTAGACGTTATAACCTTTCAATTAAAAAAATTATTGTCGGAATCCGTCGGGTGGTTGTTGCTGGCGAACTGTCCAAAAGTTAGAATGTACAGTGGGAAAGAGTTTTTTCGATTTTGTTCGAAAATGAGGGGTGGTGGGGGTAGGCAACCCTCGATGACATATCTAGACGTCATAACCTTTCAATTGAAAAAAAAGTCAAAATCGGTCGAGTGGTTGAGGCTGGCGTACTCGGCGAAGGTGTTTTTTCCAAATTAATTTAAATATATAGATAGATTCCTTTTTAAGAACTGTTAGAACTAAAACATCTGTTAACTGTTCATCAGCAATGTCTGGTACTTTGACTAATTAATCCAAAAAGAATTATAAACAATTGTATCTTGCATCTTAGTTTCTATTATCAGCCCTTTATCATTTTAAAACCAAACTCAACATTTTCTTTTTTAAATTTAGTTAAAATAACTCTCATTTTTAAAAAGCAGCAAATACATCATTATTCGTTTATTCATTGTAATTAAAAAAGATCGACATTTAAGCCACGTATTTTATGTAAGATTCATGATATAACATTGAGTTTTCGTTTTTTCTGTTTCATTTTTTTAGTTTTTATAGAATTTAAAAGGTTCATATATTGCTAGGGGCTTTTTTTACCTTGCCTTATGCTCAATATATTTCTATATATACTTATATTATATAGAGACATCATATTTTAGAACAGGGCCTGCATTTTTTATGAATAGTATTAATTAAAAAATAAATTCCCAGGTAAATACTCTGGGTATTTACCCTTAAAAATAAATACCTGGGTATTTTACATCACTGATTAAAACCTATCTAGACATCTTCGAAGTTTTTAAAGAAGGTTTCAAAGTTGGCAAAGTAGAAAGCTGTTGCCCTTGACAAACTTGTCATTTCTGACTTTCTAATGAATAATTTTACAGCTTGCCTTGTCATAAATAGTCGCAACCATTTTTATAAAGCATATTTTATTCGTTTCACTTGACAAGTTGATCTTTATTACTAGCCACTGCAAACTTATAAGCCAGACTTCTAACTCCTTTCTTCGTCAATTCATCACTAATTTTTGCCACTTGTTCATATATTCTACTAAACACAGATTTTCTTTTTCAGAAAATACATTTCTAGTGAAGTACCGAACATCAAATTTGAATTTTTCTTTCACAGACTTTTTTAAAAGCACTCAATGTTGTAAATTGAAATTTAAACACTTTATATGACTCTCTAATTGAAATTGCTTTCTCCTTCAGCACACACAGCTTCAGTTGCTTTTATATATACAGTACTTGTCCAGTATTCGTTAATACATTTCTAAAGACTTACACAAATGCAGATGAACAATCGATGATGAATCGGATAATTTATTCTTGTGGGGAATTCAAGAATAATTTTTATCGCACATCTAAAGTTAAATTAAAGCATATTCATACGCTATTTATTATTATTAAGATAATAATAAATAGGAATACAAAAAATAATAAATTATTTTTCTTGTTTTGTTTCCAGCGAAAGGAAAAAATAAATCTTGCACCTTGATGTTCATGTGACCATTAAACATGTTCTATCCATTCAAACATTGCAACTGCATGTAACCTATTCCGATCCACAGTAGAATTCATTCATTCTTCAGAAAATAATTTATTCTTTTTAATGTTTAAAAGCAGATATCAGGCTCTTATATAAAAGCAGTTTTAAATTTCATAAAAAAAAATCATGAATTTATTCTGTTGCATCTGTCTATAGGTGTGCAGCGATATTTTTTTAATTGGGAATTAAATTATCGATATTCTTTAAGAACATGTGTTCCTCGGAACTACCAGTGTATAAGATGAAACGAATAATGGAGAAATAGATGCTTATCATATCACTAGAATATCAACAGATTTAGAACTAGCAGAATAATTTTTTTAGTATCAAAACAATTAGGAGACAGGAAATTATGAGCATAATTATCTGTTTCCACTTTTGGAAAAATAAAAATAATTCCCGTTAAATTGGAATAACTGGATCAAATCAATAATTGTTCTATATATAAATTTTGAATCGTCTGCTTTTAAACATTTTTTATTGTTCTTCCAGGATTCTGTTAATGTATTCTGACAACAGTTCATCTGTATTGATGATGTCTTTAATGTCCGTATATTTGTGTATAAAATTAATTTTGAAACATTTATTAAAATTAGCGAAAACAATTATGTGAAAATAAAAATAGTCTCACTGAAAAGCTAATTTTTTTATTATTATTATTTATGACGGTGTAAAAATTGTTTTGTAAGATAATTTTTTCGGAAGATATCGCAGAAAAACGCCAAATTCTTGCTTAAGTTTTAATTAACTGGAATTTTAGTTAATTTTTGTCCTTTGGAGAGTTGATGCACAAGGAACACACAGACCGACATTTTACTTTACATATATAGATAAAAAAAGCATCTTGGCATTTATTTCTCTTCAAAATTAATTCTTCTGAATCACATGAACATCGCATATTACATTCAGGTTCTTTTTGAAAATTAAGTTAGAAATAAAATATTCAAGAGCAATAACATTTGGTTGGTAAACTAATTGGTAAGTGCACAAATAAAATTGAGGCTTTGTGATAGTTTTAGTTTTATTAAATATATTAAAACATACTGATTGGAAGAAATAAATTCATTTATTTATACAATTTTAGATAAAATTTAAAATGATAATCTTCTTTTGACTTCTTTCCTCCAAAAATGTTTTTAAGAAATATCTATTGCATCGTATATGTTCATTTGTCCATTCTTCCAGCATCATGGGAAATGACTGATTTATTGTATACCTGTGGGAAAATATAATTGATTATCAATGAATAATCAACATTTTTACAAAAAGAATTTAAAACTGACCTGTATTAAAAATTATTAAGATGTCTTATGATTTTCATTGTATTTGATAATAGGTAAAATTAAAATGAAAAATCGCATTTTACCAATGCGTATAATATAATTATACAGGTAACAGAAATGAAACTAAGAACTGTGGGGTCTACAAGAACATATATAAATTTGTTCATAAGATTGAGGTGACTTCTCTCAATAGTCAGAACAAAACATATTGTATATAACACAAGATTAGCAGACACATTAGCTTATTATTGACATTTGAGATAATCAGAGAAGGCCATTACGTATGTGAATCTGAAATTGCACATTCTGTATAAAAACGATTTTGCATGAGCAGTCTGACGTTTAAAAATAGAATCCTTCATTTATGAATGAACATCAAAATACCATCAAAGCTGTGTGATAAATCATTCTCGTCAAATAATTTCAATCCTGATTATGAGGCCGGGCATTATTTCACACAAACTTTCTAATAACTATTTCAAACTATTTCGTTTAACTGAAAAAAATTGTGATGTTAATACTTGAGTATAATTTTGAGATTATTGTGTTGAGTGTCATAAGTTTGTTAAATTGTTACAAGATTTTCTATTAATAGACAAAAAAAAGTTTTTTTTCTTGTCCTCTTGAGACTTCATGTGCATTTTAAGGGACATTTGTGTTTTATTTACAAAAAAAAGTTTCTTTCCAATCAAAGCCCTTAAATCAGCTATCCATTTCTTTGGATAAGTACCATCTGCCACTATTAATTAAATATATTTAATTATATTAGTGAGTTATATTAGTTAATAAGTTAATTATTTATATATAGTGTTATATAATCCTATCAATAGTATTAATCTCTATTTTTGTGAAAATTGGTCTCAAATTATACCCTATATAATTTGGGAATTTTTTTAAGCTTTGGAAATTGGATGGAATATGCTCTCTGAGAATTCCGGTGTAATATACCTTCATATCATAATATTTCTTCATTGTCATATTGACAATCGGGTTTCTTTTTGTCATATAATTATTCAGAAACCTTCCGAGAGCAAATATATATATTTATTAACTCCATTCGGGCCATTTAAGGTTATTAGCATATCATTTGACTTTCATCATAGGCCTTCATTTTTTTAAGGAAATGTTTCAAACGCCGAAGAGTAAAATCAACCATCAAACTTTACTTTAAAATTTTTTCGCATATGATACATTAGCATATTACTTATTTGTATTAGCATTAGAAAATGGGAATATCTAGTACAGAAAAAATATGTAATGTCAGTCTCTAGGGGATTTCTTGCAGTCCAAAATAGAATTTTGGTTTAAAAGACAGCAGAAGTCAAAGGGTTACTTACCTGCACATGCCGGATCGCCAACTTTGTTTACACTAAGAATCATTCTGACACACTGCCCACACAATAACATGGGCTCATTAATGGCCATGGAATTGCCTTTGTTTGCACATCCAACATCGGTGAACATCTGAAAGAATCGCTGGATTTCTCCTGCGAAAGCTGTAGCGCTCAAAGCGAGGAACAGCAGGAATACAAAGTACTTCATTTTGCTAGAAAATAAACATTCAGTATTTAGACAATGACGCTAACTTTGGAAAAAAAGTGAGTGGAATGCCTGCTAGTCTCGATTTTGCAGAAGAAGAATCCTTGCTTCGATACTCTGTTCCTCCGAAGGTTCACCTTACATACATATATAGTGAATGTTAAATCTGCAGCGTTCGAACGATCTAATTTTTTTGTGGAATGGGAGTTAAGAAAACTGGCTGATTACCCACGTCCATCCTCGACATAATAATACTTCCGTAATAATGAGAATAATGTTTGTAGTTACAATGAATGCTTTCTTTGAAAAATATTTCATATATCTACATCAAATAAATTATTTAACTTCTGTCTTTGTGCATTTTAATATTCAAAATTTGTTGACAACTGGTTAACTGCTTTTCTTATTTTTATTCGTGAAAGTATACACAAACATGGATAAAAGGTTTTCCACTTCAATTCTGAGAAAAAGAGTAACAATTTTTCTAAGGCATTTATATATATATAATTAAGCATTCCATTTCGTTTCGATTGAAAGTCCGATGGCATTCAATTCAATATCGCGGACCCGGCCCCAATGTATCTCGCTGCTTATCTCAGTGGAAGTAATAAATGATATGATAAGAAAAGAGAATAAATGACAAAATGTTTTGCTTTGAGCAACTTCAAAACGAAATGTTAACCAAAACAAACAAACAGGCCTATTACTTTTACTTTTGACTTCGTAAAAATGACGGACTTCGTAAAAATGAACCTTGGAACAAGTGACGAGAACAATATCTGAACCAACAGTTACCTCCACTAACTTCCACGTTACATAAACGGGAGGGCATTTAACCCACGATAGATTTAACCCACACCAAAGCCGCATTCACTGCGGAATTGTGGTGGAATCGTGTCTTCAATCTAAGATCCTCCGATACCGAAGCCAAAACTGCTAACAGGTCACCACGTAGACTTAATCGTAAATGATAAATCTTCAAATAGTCTACAAAAGTCATTTTGCGTGTTAATTCATAAAGTTTCTAGTATTAAAATTTTTTCCATAAACTTTTTATCAAGAAACTTATTCCGTCCAACATCTTTCATGTGTTGAGTTTGGTAGTTTTAACCTTTAAATGAGATAATAACAATATAGAAAAGGCTTATACTAAAAAGAGAAAATCGAAAAGACAAGCTGGAAAAATATTAGAAATGCAAGAACAAGATAAAAGTTTGAATGTCTTATAGTTATTATATATCTCTGAGATTTATTTTATAATCTATGTACCTGCATCATAACAGCGCATCTTAATATTTAATTATGGGTGTAATATATTTATTCATGGAATGTCATATGCATATTGTTACAATAGAGCGTTATAAGTCTAAAAGAGTTTATATCTTAATAATACTTGAGTTTATATTGAAGCTAATAATTTTCCCTACCGGTTAACCTTTCTTATAGTCAAAATTCTTTTATTTTAAATGCGAAGTCTTTCGAACACAACTGCAAATTATGACAACATAAGATGAAAGCATTTGTTTTTAAAGTCTGTTTTCACTAATCTTGTTTTTAATCGTTTTAAGTTATGATGCTCCAACTTTTCATTAAGGGCAATTAAATTTTCAACACTTGGTTAGCTGCTCAACAAAAAATTTTAAGAATTTCTTTCCGTTAATCCGGTTGAACCTTGGTGACAAATCTATATTATTAAACGAACGGTCACGCGCAAATTCCTTTACATTTTCTGACAGGGCAAGTATAACTCTAGGCAAATCTGAGATAATTATTGGAAGAATATTCTCAAATACAAACAATTAACTGAAAAGTCAGAATGAACTGCAGGATGTTTCAGTCTTTAAAAGGCTTAGAAAACGAAAAATAATGTTCTCAAAAAGAATTTTTTTTATCCAACTTACCAGAAATCCCGAACTATTTCTTCAACAGTATCGAAAGCTACTGAAGCTAAGCCCTTAAATATGAATGGTTATTAAAGAGACAGATGTTCTTGAAGCTGTGATCTTCCCGCCTCCAGTTGAATTACTCCATCTGCTACATTGTTTCCGCTTTGATTATCGTAGGATGATCTGCAAATCAGTTGTTCTAGCTGCGACATATCCTTATTCCTGTCATATCATTAAATCCATTATCTTGGGGTGAAAGTTTGGAAAGGATTTGACTGGCGACTCAAAAATAAATTTCATTTCTTTAATTTAAACTTGCAATACTCCTTAAATTAATTATTTCAAAAATCTTTAGAAAAAGATTAAAACCATTTGGAGTAATTATGCCTTTCGAAAGCGTGCTTCTGATTTCTCTGTTAAAATGTCTGAAGTGTTAACATTTTACTAACTAGCATAAGCATATCAAAACACTTTTATTAACAAGAAATGCAATTTTCACAACGAAAATGTTCATTTTATATGAAATGTGTTGACATTATAGTTGATTAACTCATTGGCAATGCAAAACACGTTCTCAAAATGCACCATTACGAAAAAATGTAGCAAAAGCCTAATTAGCAAATTCATTTGAAAAAATATACATCTGTGGGAAACCAAAATTGTTAGGTCCAAAGTAAAAAAAGCTCGTGTACTCCTCAAAACAACCCAGAACTGGTACATCATTTGAATATAATGTGACAGCCGAAACGTATTTTTAGGTAGATTCCTTATAGGAACTCTACCTTATTGCAATGGTTCTCATGACACGACTTCCGGAAAATTTCTGCAGATCTTCACCGATCATGACCCCTAGAACCCAAAACCACCCTTCGTTAAAAAGTTTATATATATATATATATATATATATATATATATATATATATATAT
>BGPR01000742.1:176610-256807 GCA_013235015.1 Araneus ventricosus
TCATTACTTCGTTCAGTTACATGTGCTGAAAACATGCCAGAAAATTCTATCGCGTCTGATGTATGGTTTGTGGGAACTAAAAATAATTTTGTGTCGTGCTGTTGGGAAGACTCAGGTTCTGCAAAAGTAGTCCTCTTTCACTACTGTTGAGGGACAGTCAACAGGCCTGTACCTGGGAGAAAAATTTTTCATTACTGAGTTACACTGTTTGTTTTCCGGACGTTCGTTAAAAAATGTCAAAAAAAAAAGACCATATATCTTTCCTCTCTTTTACAGTTTTAGTTTCTACTAGGCGCATATTTTACTTTGATACGGAGGGTTCAAGAGGCTAAACCACCTGATATTGTGGGACGATATTAAGGATTTGGATTATGAACTAGTAAAATTGATGTTGGCAGTCATCGAGTGACACAGACTACAAGATCTGGAAAGCCATTTACTACATTTCAGACAAAAACTCCCTGAAAGTTGGACACTAGTAAAGATGGAAAGAGATTTACTAAGAATGTAAAGGATACAGATGAGATACAAGACACAATAAACAGTTTTTATTGAAAGAGAAGCGCCGAAAATCGTCACACAGCCAAGGGCAGAGAATTCCATTACCAGTATGAAATTATAACTTTAATGAATATCAAACTTGCTTGTACTGTTTGTGAAGACAAAATTGTGCTTTTTTGTTTGTTGAGGGTGACATAGGGAATTTGTTATTTATTCTTCAAGAATGACCATTTCTTTTACATATAAACATAAATTAAACATCTAAATAGCAAGTACCTTAAGTAAAAGTATATCAATGTGAAACTCAAGATTACTTATTTTATGCTAAATATATTATAAGCGTATTTTATTGTTCACTTCAAATTATGCAAATTTTGCGAAATTCAAATACAGTGTTAGGTATTTTTTGAAAGATTCATGGTTTTTTAAAAAGTGTCTTGGTTTATCTGTCCTAGAACCAAGCTTGGGGTCTTTCTTTGGCTTTTGACTGTGTCTCTCTTTCAGGTTTTTTTTTGTAAATTAATTAGGTTCTGGTTCATAGTTCGTTCTTTTAACTGATTTCAGAATTTGACATGCATTTCATACAAAAAGAGATATTTAGCTCTATGTGTGCTTTAAATAATAGTAAAATTGTATTTTTATTGACTGCTTCCATTTATATATCGTTCAATTATGAATTAGTTCCTCCTAAATATTCAATTTAATATATATAAGTTTTCAAAAGCTTCAGGAATTAAATATTCATTTTCTTACTATCTCCATTACAGACATTTCAGTCTGATGTATTTTTTCGTTCTAAAATGACAAAGAGAACAGGCTTAGTGATGTCATATTATTATATAAGCAACAATTATTTATCTAATTTAAAATTCATTATTTGTTCAGGTTCCTTTTGATAATACTAGAAGCTACATGTACTAGCTTCTAATTAATTTTAAGTTCTTAGCGTCTTCTACAATTCCTTTTTTCCTGGCTTACTAAAGAAGTATAAACTATTTTTCTTGCTTACCATGAAAGTCTTGAACTGGTTATCCTTCCTTTCATTTGTAACTGGAGGGAAATGAGGGTAGCATATATTGGAAAATCTAGAAGAAAAGCAGATCACTATTAATAGTCTGCCGAGGCATCTACTAGGTTCCAACGCTGTTGGAATAAAAGAAACAAAGTTCAAAATTTCATATAATAAGCTTTCATGCAAATTACGCTTTCTTTCTTACGTAAAAAGAAAAAGCTGCTTCATTTCTATTGCTTTGATCATGACCACTTTCAGTTCAATTTTCAAGACTTTGTTTCATACAAATTTAATCTGACGTTTTCTATGTTCATTCATTCCATTTCAGTGTTTTAAAGAAAGATATAATCTGGCAGATGAAATTACCAGACATTCATCATTATTTTCTTGCTCTACCGCCAATGGTGCATTTGTTCACAGATGCATTATTATTGTTTTCACCATAGGATTGGCAAATGGTTTTCTGAAGTTAAATTTGGTCATATCGAGACGTAGCTCCTTATGTTGCCTGATGTCTAAAGAGTTGTTCTAATACGATTTATGGCATGAAATGAATTAAACTAAATTGCCTTTCATATGTGTCAACATTCAAACAAATGACATGAACATTTTCCTTCTGATTCTGATTTTTCTAACAATCATATGATTTAAGATGGTAAAATCCCAACAATAGGAAAGCATTGTCGAAAGTTGGACACGACACTTCAAGACAGTGAAGTAATTTTGATAAAAAAAATTGTTGAATTTTGTAAGAATATTCTATCAAATGTAATTAACTCTTTAAGAACTAAACCTATCAAATAAAAAAAAAAAAAAGGCATAAAAATCTATGTCCATTGGTCCAATCTAAGATACTGGTTTTCAACTTGACATCAATTCTTTGAAGCACCACAATAGCAAGTTTTGATTCTCAACTATTCCACTGCATACAATGTACACAACCCAAGTCTCGATATCTTAATACACATTATTTTCTTCCTTTGTTACCTATGCACATCTTACAAAAAACCACGGGTAAAACTAGTTTTGTTCTTTTTTAAACCAGAGATTACTATATTATTACGATTTTGCTTTGGTCTGTCCCGTTTGAATTTATAGAAGACTACTAGAGTTATAACTATTTTTCGAGATGTTCTTCTAGTTAGATTATATTCCAACATTGATAAAAGTCAATTTAGGATGTTTGTAGGATTAGTATATTTGTACAAAAGTGTTTTTCTTTTGGATATAATAACGATATTTGCTACTCAAAAGCATATAGTGACTATATTAGTCTTTGTTATTAACATATTATTCAGATACTGTTTCACCGCCACAAACTGCATCCTACAGCGGAGATAGCTTCTGATAGTTTTTTGAATGATGTAAGTGGCAATGGGGATCCTTTAAAAGTAAGGGGAAAAACATGAAAAAAAGAGAAGAAAATATAAAATACTTGGAAAAAAGACTAAATGGTGTTAATTATCTTTAAAAGCTCTAATTCTGTAAAACAACGACAGCAACGATTGTGCTGAACTAGCACATGCACAACGTGTCTCTTTTTCTTCTGAAAAAACTGCACCGAACCATTAGGAAACTGAAGAACCCCTTAACTGCATATAAATCTTTGCTACAAGTTTAACGTAGCTAGAAATACAAAAGTCAAGCAATCTAAGTTAAATATACTCTAGAATAGGACATTACTATAAAAATAAATCATGCTTAACATCGACGTGTAAAATGTAATGCATTTTAAAAGACTTGTTCTCATCTAGCTACGTTACCTAACTAAGTTATCCATAAAGCTAATCTATCGTCCAAGTTGCAATATAACTGTTTTTTATTTTCGCCTAGCAATTTAAGACTAAATAGATGACCCTTAGATGTGGTCAACAAGTACTAGGCGACTGCGACATCTAAATTTGATACGAATTTTCCCTAATAAATATTTTATTATAAATGATACACTACGATACCTACTTTATGATTTTACAAACGAAAGAGTTGGAATGTTTTTTGTAATTCAGTCTCCAAGAAAAAACTTTTTATTTTTAAAAAATTCGGGAAATGTCAAAGCAAGAAAATAGCTATGTCTCTAGTGTTATAAATGATGGTTTTAAATTAAAATCCTAAATTACTTAGTACTTGGGTTTTCTCTACATATACATTTCCTTTTAGAGCAAGCCTAAATCCTAATTAAACAGAGAGATGAAAAAAATTTTTCCTAAAGAATCTCTCAGGTACAAAAATTTTTTTATAATTCTCTTGTATCTAGTATATGAGCAATAAAACAGAAATAGTCAATTACATAAATTAAGAATTTGGCATGAATACAATTATAGTATTTTAAATTTTCACGCCAATCATCAGCAATAATAATAATAATAATATATATGTTATTTGGCTATAAGTTGATTTGGTCGGTCCTGTCATTTCGTCCAGTGAAAATACATTATTTTCAAATTATGTAGTTAGAAGTTTAAAATCAAGTTTTTTTAAAAAATTGGACAGAGAGGAAAAATATAAATAAAAAGGAATGATAAATAAAAATTGGTCATTATATTTAATATATAATTGAGATTATTCTTAAAGTTGTCTATAAATTATTTTTGTACATAGTTCAGCAGAAGTTATTTCCAAAAAAAACCGACACTTTCACAAATCAGTGGAAAAGGTGGTGATGATTCAGAGGATTCGCTTATTGAGATCATAGATTTTAACTGTAAATGCATAATACAATATTTTTAAAAGCGCCATAGTGTATGTCTCCCTACGATAGAAGTATCAAAACCAGAACCTAAAGTCGAACACCGACATTCAAGGATTTTATAGCTTGCAGTATCAGATATGCTTAAGCAATAAAGTCATCTTATTTTTTTCAGAAAGAATAAATGAATTATTCTGCAACTGTCAGCGAATATTTCTGAATTTTCTTCACATCTGGTTGGAGTATGACAGTCTGCAGTATTCATGACTCAGATGTAAAAAGTCGAAATAGTTCCGAAAGTAGTTCGAAGATCAGTACCACTCTAAGTTCGAAAAATCAGATTGAATGGTGGTGTTTAGCCTAACAATTTTAGACTAAGTCCCTGAGCATTTGTTGCTTAGTTTCTGGGATCATGATTTATCAGTAATTTAAAAATGAAACCATGAAGATTATTTACCATCAGAGAGTCCTTATGAATGAAAATATTCACTTGGGTTACTATTAAGTTAAATTAATAAGCATCCACCCCAGCACCTCCCAAAAGGAATTATTCGTTTAGCATTAAAAGGCACGAAACCCCACTATCAAAGACTTTACTGTCCACTAGTACTGAATTCGAGCACTTCAGCTTAATAATACAACAAGATCACTCGAATGAACCGATTATCGCGGCAGAAATTAGCAATATGAATTAAGATTTCATTGAAAGCGCATTTCCCATTCTGTTATAACGATGGTTTCTCAGGAAGGACTAGATGACACAAGTAAACTACTTTTATAAAACTAAATTGAGAAAAATGTTTTTATAACATCTACTCACAACTACTACAAACGAAAAAAGCATTCTGCTCTGCTTAGATGAAATGCGAGACGAAATTGTAACAAAAAGGTTCTATATTATTTTCAGTGATGATATTAATCGGAAAGTTCTTTCCAAGCTCACTAGCAAATGTAACGCTAAATAAAAAAAACTATTACTGTATATAAAAAGACAGTTCTAGATTCATAGTGCATGATTGGTCGAACGTGATTAAAAATTAAAAGTCACCTTCCTAGCTCTGATGTGTTATTTAATTAGCGACACCCAAACACAATATTCTCCGAGAACAATTTAACAAGTTTCAAAAGATATTGTTTTAAAACTTTTTTTTTCTATCATTAGATTAAAACGTTTTTGGGAATGTACCAATAGTTGTTTTAAACAAAACAAATTATAGACATAACGATCTTTTCTTTTAGAATATGAATCTGATGTCTTGATATTCTATATCGCCTAATCTGATGCTCCCTCTTTTCCATTCCTCTCTCCTCATAAAATATAGTTTTACACTTTGTAGTCAACTTTTTTAAAAAAATTTGACACATGAACAGAAACGAATAAAACAGAGAAGTGGCTCTATATGCGTGCAGAGACAACCATAGCTTCAACCTAGATGGAACAAATGAAGTCTGAGAAAGGAGACAAACTTTCTATCCTGACTACTTCAAATTTTGTGCGCTCTGAGTGGACGATTGAAAAGGGAATGCCTTATCAAAAAATTTATTAGAAAATAGTAAATTATATGTATATAAGAGAAACGTTCTAAAAGTCATAAGGAAAAAATAAAACCAAAAAGACCCAAAAGTGAATTTAAACTGATAAATTCCTAAGGCCAAGGGCTCTTAAAAAAAGTACAAATTTCAGAATTTAGTGTAAAAGGCCAATAGAACAACCCTGGAATGAACTATCAGTTTTGCTACAGTAAAATAAAATAATAATAATGAAAAAGCTACAGAAAATCCGCATAGATAATGTGGCCCCATTGACAGAAATTTCAATCATTTTCATCTTTCTTTCGGTTTTCTTACAGAGCGCATGACTATGGTACATGCTACATGAAAATTTGCTGCGTTTAGAACTATAGCACGTCTCTAGGGCCTTCTGAAGACGATGTGTTTCAAAAGCCCTTGAAAAAAGTACCTTCATGTTCTGAAGAACGAATTACATCGTTCGATTTGGTTTTCGATCTTCTTTTTTCTTTAAGTACGCATGCTTTATATAAATAAAAATCGATTTCTCAAGTATGAAGATTCTGCCATGTGTTTGTTTGTAGATCAGACACTGAACATTGCTGGATCTTGTTGATAAATTCTAGATATAAAGTTGATACTGAAAACCTTACTCTCTCTCGTGCAGATGTCGTAGTATCATCTGTAATTTCAATATATAGGATGATCTCGCTTAAATGTAAAAACTTCTGGAGGTGTTGTTACTCTAAGACGAGATCACAGATAGGAAAACACGGGTTAAACACCATGTCAGGCGTGAATGCAGGAACATGAGAAAAGAAAAGAACACACATGAAAAAACTTAGTTATTCATCAAATGCTACCACAGTGTTAGGAGAAAGGTCACAGTAGATGTCGGAATTTCGGCGACCAGGTTCAACACAAGTCTATATTGGCGCTGATGCAATCCATGACATTTAAAACGGAGAAATAATCAGGCGTCTCTCGGAGCGGTCGCAGCCTCACGCGTATGTGTGCATCGGGTCCTCGTCACGGTCCTCATCCATCACTGTCCGCTGGTTACCTTGTAGACGTTTTGATATCAGAAAAAAGTCAAGGAGGATAGGCTTGGTAGTTAAGCTCGGACAATGGGATCCACGACGTCGATCTACTTGTATTCTAATTGTCGCGAGCGATTGTTGCAGAACGTCGCATGTAAGAATGATCTAGGTCCCATGTACGACCACATACAATGGTGCAGTGGTCCATTAGTCTCAAACAGTTCTGACAAGATTATCTTAGTCTTATATCCCGTCTGTCAAACTAAAGGCGAGATATGGGCCTATTAAATTGGTCTTCACGATGTCCGGATCAAACCAGCGGCAACCGATGCTGTCTGCTCGTGTTTCATAGATCCACATCCATACATATATGGTTTGTGCTTGAAATAGCACGTGGGAAACATGTCTCGTCTGTAGATACTAAGACATAAGAGCGGAAAAGGTTATTGAGCAAAACAACCGTGGTAAAAATCAGATTTAATCTCACGCGCTGCTCTGGTATGGATGCAATTGTTTCCAGAGTGAAAGATCAGAAGCGAATAGCAATTTCTTAAGTAGTGACAAGTGGATTGTCTTCCGTGCTGAAGACCTATCTTCCATTCTATGGGCCCGTGCAGGTTGGTTCTCCGATTCATGACAATTCTAATGAAGGCCGTTTCTCATAATCTTTGTATATCCTACAAACGTTTGGTGGTTTGAATTTGCAGTATCGAATAGCTCCAGTGTAGACGCACAGTGACGAGCGTCAGTAAAAAATCACCACTTCATATGCTAGATGCAGATCTTAACTGCGCATTTGTAAAACCATCTATAATACCCCCTCTGGCAGTAGTTTAGGACGACGGTTGTCTTGCGTAGACATTTTTATTTCCCTAACAATGTTCATAGCGTTACGATTGCGTTTCCATGATATGTTGCTATCTGATTTCTATTATCTTGGTAACTTACACCTCCCAAAGAATTTATATAGGGTAGTGGAATCATCCTGTTTCAATAGATATTTACTTGTATTGTGCCTGTTTTGCTAACAAGTATATTAGACATCTACGAGCTGCTTGTTTTGGGAAAACGTCTCCATCGCTTTTCGAAGCTGACCTCCTACTTTTACCTTCCTGTAACTTCTGGAAACTTTCATATGGACAAGAATATCAGATTAAGAAGCTTAATGTCTGGAAATTTTCACAAATCCGAGATGAAAATAATGAGAAGATATAACTTCATAAAGAATATTAGAAATGAAAATGTAATGAAATTCATTTGTTTGTAGGTTATAATAATTGTTCGTCTGGAAAAGCACTGTATAGAATTATTGTTAATTTACTGGCACAAGGCAGGAAAATCTCAAATAGTGATCAACACGAATAATAGCAAAATAAGGAGAGGAAGCAATATTTTTAATTAGTGAAATTCAAGTTCACTATAAGCAGAACCTACAAAACGTGTTTAATGATTGATTATTTAGAGTTTTATGCTGCAAGAGCCAGAGCTGGCCGTGTGTAAACGTATGGTTTAAGTTTAAAGGACTAGCATTACGAACTGTTTCAATTTTTAAAATCATACGTTTGAAATAGTGCCAATATCCAGACTTGAGCTGCAAAAACACGAAGAAATTCTATTAAATAGTTAATTTCTTTTTTGTACCATTTCAGCAGTAAAACACAAAAGTTTCAAAAGAACAAAAAAAAAACCCTTTTCGGAAGCTTGAAGGCAAGGTAGATAGATTCCTTTACGTTAATGTTACAAAGTCATGAAATATTACATATTGAATCAGACATGAAAGCCAATGACTTTATTGTTTCTACACATTGCATATTTATCTCATGATTTTGTTTTCATGTCATTTAATTTTTTACTATATCAGGCTTTCATTCCATTTTTCATTTCCAAAAGTTATGATAGATTTATCGGTCAAATTATATTGGTCAATTTTTATATCTCAACATATCACTTTCATTAGTAGGGTCATAAAGAATATAAACATCTCAGTAGTGCAAATATCTCCCTAGATAACATTAAGCCAGCCTATCTGAACAGTAACAAGAAATGACAATTGCTGAATGAGTCTATATTTAAAATTAATTTATTTAATCAGGTTTACAATATAATTTGCGACATTACTTTGTCATAGGCAAAATCATGACAAGATATCCTTTGAGCTGGTTAGCCCATCTACGAACTCGACCGATTTTCACCGTCCTTCTTACCACTACTAAAATGGGCTCATTTAGAGAACTCTGTTGCAGAGATAATAGTCACAAATTTTAACATATGAGAATAAAATTATTAAACATTGTAAGTGGAAAATTTAATACCATTGTGATTTGCATAGGATATGAAGTGCAGCCAATTTGAACAGTAAATTTAAATCTCCATCGACAGTTAAAACCAAATCCAGGCAGAAAATCCCAAACAATTTTAAAGTTGAGGAGATATTTTAATATAAAAAAGGATAAAGGAAACCTTATTTAAATATCTATCGTTTTTGGTTATTTTATATTGATTTTATTAAACAAATCATGGTCCGCCATGTTTGTAAATATCAAATTAAAGTATTCTGTCAATAACCTATTATCAAAATTAACTTTAAAATTATTTGATTAATTAAAATTAATATTTACTTAATTATAAATAATTAATTGTTACAAAAACTTCACTAAAACCTTTTTGTGGTAAAACATACTATATCCAGCAATATTTCATCTTATAATTAAATTATATAATTTAAATAAAAGTCACTGTGGCTATGTATGTATGTTACACATCTCCTCTAAAACAATGGACTGATTTCAATCAAACTTTTATTTAAGAAAAGAGAAAGGTCACCTTCAACTTTCTGAAAGCCTAAACTGCTTAAAGTTCACTTAATTAAAATTTAAGTAAGGTGTATTTCTGCAATATCACATTTCCATAAATTTGTTTCTCTCATTTTAATATTTTTCAAAATTTATTTTAAATCTGATGTAAATAATATTCTTGTTGAACAAGAAAAATGGAAAGACTGTTTCCAGAAGGAAGAATGCTAAAAGAAAATTTTAAAAGTAGACGATTTAACAATTTATCAGGACCAACTATTCTTTATTTTCAAACTTTAATATGAATAATTAAATAGATAATTAATTGTTTCAAAATACTCATTAAACCTTTCATTCACTTTAGTAATTGTTAACAAAATTTGAATACATGATATAATAAATGATATATAACGAAGAAACGGATGTTTTAAAATCGGTCTGGTTCAATTAATATTCTAATTTTAATTAAAAGCATTTCAGATCAGAAAGAATTTATGTATATAATATTTATACAATAGTAATTTTTACATTAAAATATATAAACATGAAAACATTTTAACCCAGTATATCAACATTCATATAAAAAAGTGAAAGTGAATGCGGTTGATGGGAACCATAACTTAATTTTGTTGGCAAAAACTTTCAATATAAAAGTAGTTTGTTAATGATAAGGATGATAATTCCCCAACTGAAATTTTTTTTCTATTTTCAAGTCACCACTTGAAGCTATGGGGAAATGATAAGAGTTGGGGTATTGAATATTGCTTTTCAGTTTCATAACTGCAAATTCTAGGCAGACAAAAAAACTTTTGTATAAAAGGTTTTCGTTATCATAAGGTGATCATTCGCCTAATGAAAATTTTTTCTATCTTTAGTCGTAACAGAACTATGGGGAAATGATAAGTTAGAGGGATTGAAATTGCTTTTTTAGCTCATAACTTCAAGAAATTGTGGCTATCAAAAGTTTCTACAAAAGTTGTTTGTTGCTGATAGTAATAATTCGCCCTAATTTGACTTTTCTTTCTATCTTCAATCGTAGAATTATGGAATATAAAATTTTCAGTCCCTACCATTTCCACCCCTTTGAGCTGTTATTACACAGACTCGGCCGAGATTTTCACTGCTTCTACAATATATCGTCTTGATTAAAATCTAATCAAAATACTCTAGTTATCGTACATAAATAACACGGCCAAAGGTTATACATATATCTCTACTACTAATAATAAGAAAAGAAACATTTGCCCTCTTTCTCATAAGTATTGTAGCTACAGAATGAAAGAGGTCGGGAAGAAACCGCAAATGACGAGAGATCTTTCCAGCAAGGGTAACATGCACTAGGTTAAAACTTACTTTGATTGGGGAGGATGGGAAACTACTTTTCAGTTATAACTCAAAGCAATTGAGCCAATGAAAAGTTTCAATACAAAAGTTGTTTGGTATGATAAGTCGATAATTCGCTTGATTTGAATTTTCTTTCTATCTTCAATCGTAAAGGAATTATGGAAATGAAAATTTCTACGCCCCACCATTTCCACCCTTTTGAACTGATAGCCCATCTACAGGGTATTGAGATTTTACTGTCCTTACAACATATCCACGCTGATTAAATTTAGATCAAAATTACTGTTATCGTGTTCACAAGATAACATGGAAAACGTTATATATATATATATATATATATATATATATATTTCTATATATATATATATTATATAACTTTCTTATATAACAAATACGAAACAAACATAGCAGAAATTTTACTTACCCTGATGAGCATCTATACGCTTTTACCGTTTTACTACAGTCTCTCCATTTTATTTTAATATTTTTTGACTTTCATGATATTGATATATATATATATATATATAAAACGCTTTTTCCCATGTTATGTTGTGAACACGATAACTAGAGTAATTTTGATCTAAATTTAATCAGAATGGGATATATTGTAAGGATAGTGAAAATCTTGGTCGAGTTCGTAGATGGACTATCCAGCTCAAAGGGGCTGGAAATGGTGGGGGGTGGAAATTTTCATTTTCCCATACTTCCCTTACGATTGAAGATAGAAAGAAAATTCAAATCAGGCGAATTATTCTCTTATCATACCAAACAACTTTTGTATTGAAACTTTTTCGATAGCTACAATTGCTTAGAAGTTATAATCTGAAAAGTGATTTTCCCACCCTTCCCCTCCTCTCCCCCTAACTTACGTTTAAAGTACGTTTTAACCTACCCCTACCCCTTGCCTACTATGTTACCCCTTGCTGGAAAGCCCTCGTCATTTGCAGTCTCTTCCACCCTCTTTCATTCTTGTAGCTACAATACTTATGGGAATAGAGGGCAAAATGTTCTTTTCCTTATCATTAGTAGTAGAGAAGTATATGTATAACGTTTTGGCCCGTGTTATTTTGTAAACACGATAACTAGAGTAATTTTGATTAGATTTTAACTGGCGACGGATATATTGTAAGAACGGTGAAAATCTCGGCCGAGTTCACAGTTGGGCTAACCAGCTCAAAGGGGGTGGAAATGCTGGGGGACTGAAAATTTCATATTCCCATAATTCCCTTACGATTCAAGATAGGAAGAAAATTGAAATTAGGCGAATTATTGCCTTATCACAACAAACAACTTTTGCATTGAAACTTTTTTGATAGCCACAATTTCTTAGAAGTTATGAGCTAAAAAGCCATTTTCAATCCCCTCCCCAACTTATCATTTCCCCATAGCTCTGTTACGACTAAAGATAGAAAAAAATTTTCAATTAGGCGAATTATCACCTTATGATAACGAACAACTTTTATACTAAAAGTTTTTTGTCTGCTAGAATTGCTTATAAGTTATGAGCTGAAAAGCTATATTCAATACCCCCCCCCCAATTTATCATTTCCCCATAGCTTCGTTAAGATTGAAGATAAAAAGAAAATTTCAATTAGGGGAATTATCACCTTATCATAACAAACTACTTTTATATTGAAAGTTTTTTGACAGCAAGATTTACTTAGAAGTTATGAGTTCCCATATGCCGCATTCACTTTCACTTTTTATATGGTGAATAAGTTGATATACTGGATTAAAATGTTTTCATATTTAATATTTTAATGTAAAAATTACTATTGTATAAATATTATAATACACAAATTCCTTTTCTGATCTGAAATGCTTTTAATTAAAATTAGAATATTAATTGAACCAGACGATTTTTAAAAACACCCGTTTTCTTCATACGTTATTATTTATTATATATGTACTTCAAATTTTGTTAACAATTACTAAAGTGAATGAAAGGTTTAATGAATATTTTGAAACAATTAAATTAACTATTTAACTATTCATTAATTTAAAGCTTGAAAATAAATGAATAGCTGGTCCCGATATAAATTGTTAAATCGTCTACTTTTAAAATTTTCTTTTAGCATTCTTCCTTCTGGAAACAATTCTTCGTATTATTCTTGTCCAACAAGAATATTGTTACGAATTCAGTTTAAAATAAATTTTGAAAAAATATTAAAATGAGAGAAACAAATTTATGGAAATGAAAGATATTGCAGAAATACACCTTACTTAAATTTTAATTAAGTGAACTTTTAAGCAGCTTTTAGGCTTTGAAAAGTTGAAGGTGACCTTTCTCTTTTCTTAAATAAAAAGTTTGATTGAAATCAGTCCATTGTTTTAGGAGGAGATGTGGAACATACATACATAGCCACAGTGACTTTTATTTAAATTAATATAATTTAATTATAAGATAAATATTGCTGGGATATAGTATGAGCCATAAAAAAGGTTTTAGTGAAGTTTTTGTAACAATTAATTATTTAACTTCAATTAAGTAAATAGTTAATTTTAATTAATCAAATAATTTTAATAGTTAATTTGATAATAGGTTAATTTGACAGAATACTTTAATTTGATATTTAACTAAACATGGCGGGACCATGATTTGTTTAATAAAATCAATATAAAATAACCAAAAACGATAGATATTTAAATAAGAGTTTCCTTTATCCTTTTTTATATTGAAAAATATCTCCTCAACTTTAAAATTGTTTGGGATTTTCTGCCTGGGTATTTGGTTTTAACCGTCGATGGAGATTTAAATTTACTGTTCAAATTGGCTGCATTCATATCCTATGCTTTAAACACACGTATTAAATTTTCCACTTACAATGTTTAATAATTTTTATTCTCTTATATGTTAAGAATTTAGTGACTATTATCTCTGTAACCAAGGAGTTCTCTAAATGAGCCCATTTTAGTAGTGTGTAAGTGTAAGGACGGTGAAAATCTCGGTCGAGTTCGCAGATGGGCTAACCAGCTCAAAGGATATCATGTCATGTGATTTTGCCATATGACAAAGTAATGTTCGCACAATTATATTGTAACCTAGATTAAATAAATTAATTTTTAAATATAGACTTCATTCGTGCCAATTGTCAATTTCTTGTTACTGTTTCAGATAGGCTGGCTTAATGTTATCTAGGAGATATTTGCACTACTGAGATGTTTATATCTTTATGACTCCTACCTGTTGAAAGATTATGTGTTGAGATATAAAAAAATTGACCAATATACTGACCGATAAATCTATCATAACTTTTTGGAATGAAAAATGGAATGATAAAGCCTTGATATAGTAAAAAATTAAATGACATGAAAACAAAATCACAGAGTAAATACTGCAATGTGTAGAAACAATAAAGTCATTGGCTATGTCTGTATTGATCAATATGTAATATTTCATGACTTTTGTAACATTAACGTAAAGGAATCTATCTACCTTTGCCTTCAAGCTTGCCGAAAAGGGTTTTTTTTTTTTGTTTCTTTGAAACTTTTGTGTTTTACTGCTGAAATGGTACAAAAAGAAATTAACTTTATTTAATAGAATTTCTTCGTGTTTTTGCAGCTCGTAAGTCTGGATATTGGCACTATTTCAAACGTATGATTTTCTTAAAATAATTGGAAACAGTTCGTAATGCTCGTCCTTTTTAAACACACACCATACGTTTGGCGCAACACGGCCAGCTCTGGCTCTTGCAGCATAAAACTCTAAATAATCAATCATTAAACACGTTTTGAGAGTTCTTGCTTATAGCGAACTTGCAATTTCACTTAATTAAAGCTATTGCTTCCTCTCCTTATTTTCTGTTATTCGTGTTGATCACTATTTGAGCATTTTTTCCTGCCTTGCAAGCCAGTAAATTAACAATAATTCTATACCAGTGCTTTTCCAAAACGAACAATTATTATAACCTACACAAACAATGAATTTCATTACATTTTTCATTTCAATAATTGCCCACTCTTATGAAGTTATATCTTCATTATTTTCATCTGTGATTTGACTGAAAATTTCCAGACATTAAGAAGGCTTTTAATCTGATATTCTTGTCCTGCGACGAAAGTTTCCAGGAAGGATAAAGGCAAAAGTAGGAGGTCAGCTTCGAAAGCGATAGAGAGACGTTTTCCCAAAACAAGCAGCTCGTAAGATGTCAATAATTATACATTGTAGAAACGAGCACAATACAAGTAAATATCTATTGAAACAGGATGATTCACTACCCCCTATATAAATTTTTGGGAGGTGTAAGTTACTCAAAGACGAATCCAAATCAGATAGCAATACATTGTCGGAAACGCAATCGTAACGCTATGAACATTGTTAGGGAAATACTAAAATGTCTACGCAAGAAAACCGTCGTTCCATAACTACTGCCAGAGGTAATAATATAGATGGTTTTACAAATGCGTAGTTAGCAGATCTGCATCTAGCATATGAAGTTGGTGATTTTTACGGACGACTGCGTCACTGTGCGTCTACACTGGAGCGTTATTCGATGTTGCAAATTCCAAACCACCAAACGTTTGTACGGATACACCAAAGATTATGAGAAACGGGTTCCTTCAATAGACTTGTCATGAATCGAGAACGAACTGCACGGGCCCATAGAATGGAAGATATGGTCTTCAGCACGCAGAAGACAATCCACTTGTCACTACTTAAGAAATTGCTATTCGCTTCGATCTTTCACTTGAAACAATTGCATCCATACCATGAGCAGCGCGTGTAGTTACTAAATCTTGATTTTTACCTACAGAAGGTTGTTTTTGCTCAATAACCCCCTTTTTCCAGTTTATGTCTTATTCACAGACGAGACATGTTTCACCACGTAAAGTTATTTCAAAGCACAAACTACATATGTATGGATGTGGAGAATCCCCATGAAACACGAGCAGCACAGCATCGGTTTGCTGTCATTGTTTGATCCGACACTGTGGAAGACCACTTAATAGGCCCATATCTCTCGCCTCTTAGTTTGAACAGACGGGGATATAAGACTTTTTTGAAGATAATCTTGTCAGAACTGTTTGATGACTAACAGACCCTGCCGTCACTGCACCATTGTATGTGGTTTCAGCATAATGGGACCCTAGATCATTTCATATGCGACGTTCGCGAGTAAATAACGTCGCGACAATTAGAATACAAGTAGATCGACCGTCGTGGTCCCATTGGTTGGCCAGCTTAATCACCAAGCCTATCCTCCTTGAACTTTTTTCTGATATCAAAAAATGCCTGGTATACAAGGTAACCAGCGGACAGTGATGAGGACTTAGAGGACCGTGACGAGGACCTTGATGCACACATACGCGTAGCTGCCGCGACCGTCCGAGAGACGCCTGATATATTTCTCCGTTTTCTAAATGTCCGCGATTGCATGCAGCGCCAATTATAGACTTGTGTTGAACCTGGTCGCCGAAAATTCGAACATCTACTGTGACCTTTCTCACTAACACTGTGGTTACATTTTGATGAATAAAATAAAGTTTTTTCCTTACGTGTTGTTCTTTCTTTTCTCATGTTCCCTGCACACTTACGCCTGACGATGGTGTTTCCAACCCCGTGTTTCTATCTGATCCCGATTCGTCTTAGAGTAACCAACACCTCCTAGAAGTTTTTACATTTGCAAGCGAATCATCCTATATATTGAAATTACAGATGATACTGTTACATTATCCAATACGAGAGAGAGTAAGGTTTTCAGTATCAACTTTATATCTAGAATTTACTGCAATAAGATCCAGTAATGTTCAGTGTCTGATTCGGTTAAACAAAATACATGGCAGAATCTTCATTTGAGAAATCGATTTTTATTTAATTCTTATAAAGCATGCGTACTTTAAAGATAAAAAAGAAGATCCGAAAACCAAATCGAACGATGTGAATTCGTTCTTCAGAACATGAAGGTACTTTTTCAAGGGCTTTATGAAACACATCTATTCAGAAGGCCCTAGAGACGGTGCTATGGTTCTAAACGCAGCAAATTTTCACTAGTATGCACTACAAGTCATGCGCTCTGTGAAAACCGAAAAGAAAGATGAAAAATGATTGAAATTTCGTCAATAGGTGGCGCCGTGCCATTATCTATGCGATTTTCGTAGTTTTTTTTTTTATTATTATTATTTTATTTTACTGTAGCAAAACTGAATAGTTCATTCCAGGGTTGCCATATTGGCCTTTTTAAGGCCAAATTCTGGAAATTTGGTATTTTTTTAAGAGCCCTTGGCCTTAGGAATTTTCATTTAGCCTTAAATTCACTTTTGGCCTTTTTTTGGCTTTATTTTTCCTTATGACTTTTAGAACGTTTCTTAATATATAATATATATAATTTTACTATTTTTCTAATAAATTTTTGATATGGCACTTTTCAAATGTCCCACTGTGAGCTATCAAACGAAGTAGTTCCAGGATAAGAAAGGTTTCTGTCTCCTTTCTTCAGACTGCATTAGTCGGAATGCATCTAGCGGAAGCTATGGTTGTCTCTGCACGGCATATAAGAACCACTTTCTCTGTTTTTATTCGTTTCTGTTCATGGTCAAATTCTTTTTTAAAAAGTTCGACACAAAGCGTAAAATATTATTATTATTTGAGAGAGAGAGGAATGGAAAGAGGACATCAGATTACAGATATTTTAAAAGAAAAAGCATTTATGTCTATAATTTCGGTTTTGTTTGAAATAACTATTTCCAGCAATTTAACAAACGTTTTAATCTCAAATCTAAGGAATAGAAAAAAAGTTTTCAAAAACAATATTTTGAAAACTTTTGTTAAATTGCTGGAGAATATTGTGTTTGGGTGTCAGCTATTTAAATAACATCGAAACTAAGGGAAGTGCATTTTTAATATTTTTATCACGTTCAAACCCAGACATGACTATGAATCTGAAATCAGTTCTTTTTTTATATTAATAGTTTTTTTTTTTACTGCTAGCCATTTGCTGTAAGTATGAAAGAACTTTTCAATTATTATAATCACACTGAAAAATAATATAGAACTTTTTTGTTAACAGGAGTTTCGCTCTCGCATTTCATTCTGCACAGGCAGAAACAGAATTTCTTTTTTTTTCTTTTGTAAAGTTGTGTAGGTAGATGTTATAAAAACATTTTCTCTCAAATTTTAGTTTAATAAAAGAGTATTATACTTGTGTCAATCTAGTGGGCTTCCTTTTCATGAAGGATAATCATTTTCTTATAACAAATAAGTGGGAAATGTGCGCTTTAATGAAATTTTCAAATTTGGCCTTATTTTGCTATTTTGATCCGGCAAGCCTGGTTCATTCGAGGTTTTTCTTCTTATTATTAAGTTGAACAAAAAGCGCTGTCGAAATTCAATTATGAACATAAAGTCTTTTTTATATATGTAGGTTTTTTTTATTACTGAAGCAAAACTGAATAATTCATTTGGGGGGGTATTATTATTATTAAGTTTAACAAAAAGTACTACCGAAATTCAATTATGAACGTAAAGTCATCTTTCGTTCAAAATACCATTTTCATGTGGGTTTTTTTCTATTTTTTTCTTTTTTTTTTTCAAAATTTCACTAGCATGTAATACAAGTGATGCGCTCTATAAAACCTGAAATAATATACAAGTGAATACTGTACTAGGGAGCTCTCTAAATAGTCTAAAACTATCATAGTGTCGCTTAACAAGCAACACCAACTATCTAATTTTTTTGAAATTTCAGAGAGCAGGAAAAAACTGAATTTTTCGCAACCAATAACAAATATTTCTGAGCTTTTTTAACATCTGATATGAACATGAGACTGCATACTCCAACCAGATGTGGAAAAAAATTCAGAAATATTCGTTATTAGTTGCGAAAAATTCAGTTTTTTTCTTTCTCTTTGAAATTTCAAAAAATTGAGATAGGTGGCGTTGCTTATTAAGTGACGATATTCTACATTACTACAGATATAAAATTTCAGAATCGGGGGTATGTTTCTTTCGACTTTTTGGAATACTTCCGCGTAAGGACATCACTTGTAACGTGCTACAAAAAATGATTGCGCCTATGCATTATACAGTTAAACGTTCTCAATTTCCACCAAGAAAAATCCTCTAAATCATCCACCACCTTTTCCACTGAAATTTTGAAAGTGTAGGTTTTTTCGGAAATAACTTCGCTGAACTTCTTCACAAAGAAATAAATTTTTAAGACAACTTAAAATTAATTCAATTATACATTAAATAATGCAATTTTTATTTCATCATTTTTTTATTTATATTTTTTCCTCTCAGTTCAACAATTTAAAAAAAACTTGATTTTAACTTTAACTACGATAATTTGCACAGAAATAAATGCATTTAATATTTTCACTGGACGGAATGACAGGCAAATAAATCAACTTATAATAAAATAAGCACACTCAAATTATTATTATTATTATTATTGATGGTTTTGTCTGAAAATTTGAAATATATATAATTCAGTATTTCATGCCAAATTTCATACATTTAGATAGACTTATTTCTCTTTTATTGTTCACATACTCAGACACAAACGTATAATTATAAAAAAAAAAATTCTTGTACTCGGAGAGATCTAAGGAAAATTTTTTATTCCTCCTGTTTGAGTTAGAATTTGGCTTGCTCTAAAGCAATGTGTATGCGAAGAAATACCAACACTAAGTAATTTAGGATTTTAATTTAAACCACTATTTATAATACACAGAAATAGCTATTTTTTCTTTGAGCATTTCCAAGAATTTTTTAAGCGATAAAATATTTTTTTCTTGGGACTAAATTACAAAAAGCATTCAACTTCGTTTTAAAAAATTGTAGGTATCGTAGCGTATCATTTATAATAAAATATTTATAGGGGAAAATTGTCAAATTTGGACCGTCGCGTCGCCTAGATTTGACCACCATCGTAGCATCAATTCTATTAAATATTTCGGGCGTAAAATAAGAAAACTTATATTGCAACGACATAAATTTAGTTTATGGGATCACTTTTTAGAGGAAGCGCTACGTGGCTACAGTTGGAGAACAAGTGTTTTAACACATTACATTTACATTTACACATCGCATGATACTTGTAATTTCATTTTTACATGTTACCCTATTCTAGAGAACATATTTAACCAGTGCGCGTTGCTTTTGTATTTCTATATATTTGTATATTTGGATTCTTTTTTGTCTCTCTTTTGGTACCTGTGCTAGTTAACACTTCGTATGCAAGATTTCTACTGTTATCTTAAAGTTCTTCCATTCCCCTCCTTAAAGGGCGCAGTTTTTCAGAAGAAAAAGAAAACGTTGTGCATTGCTAGTTCAGCAACAATGTTGCTGTTGCTTTTTACAGAATTAGAATGCTTTTAAAATGAATTCCACCCATTTATATTTTTTTTCCCAGTAGTTTTTAAATATTTCTTCTCCTTTTTTTTCCCTCGTGTTTTTTCCCCTTTCCATTTTAAAGATCCCCCCCCCCTCATTCCCACTCACATCCATTCCAAACTGATCAGGAGGAACGGGGTTGTGACGTGGCGTAGTAGTACATTTAGATATCATCTATTAAATATTTTAACAAAAGACTAATAATAGTCCTTATGATCTTTTAAAGTAGCAAAATACGTTATTATATCCCAAAGAAAAAACTTGTTTGGCTACAAATAGCTATAATCCACAAACAGTTTCCTAAATTGGACTGTTTAAATCAATTGGAATATAATCTAGAACTAGAAGAACGCCAAAAAATAGTTATAATCTCTAGTAGTCTTCATAAATTCGAAGCGGGACAGACCAAAGCAAAATAATAATAATAATAATAATCAGTACATTAATCCTGGTTTAAAAAGAACAAAAACTAAGCCTATTTGGTTTTGTATGATGTGCAAGCTAACAAAGGAAGAAAAACAATTGTGTATAAAATGTCAAACTTGGGTTGTAACATTGTGTGCTGGTGTGAATTTGAGAATCAAAAAATACTTTTGCTTTAAATGTGCTTAAAGAAATTGATGGTCAAATTTGAAAAACCAGTATCTTCAATTGGACCAATGACGTAATCTTTTATGCTTTTTTTTACTTTAAAGTTTAGTTCTTAAAGAGTTAATTGCATTCTTCTGAAGATACATTAACTATAAAAAATTCAACAACTTTTTTTTATCAAAATTACTTCTCTGTCACAGTACAATGTGTCCGGTGTCCAACTTTCGACAACCTTTCCCTATTGTTGGGATTTCCATACTTAAATCATATGAAAGTTTTAGGAAAAAATCAGGAAATACAGGAAGAGAAAATATTCATTCATTTGTATTGAGTGTTATTGACTATGAAAGACGAATTTAGTTTAATTCAGTTTCCATCCAAAAATCGTATTAGAACAACTCTTTTAGGACACATCAAGCAACACAAAAGAGCACGTCTCGATATACCAAATTTAACTTCAGAAAACCATTTGCCAATCCCATGGTGAAAACAATAATGCATCTTGAACAAAATGCACCGTGGGCGGTAGAGCAAAATAATGATGAATGTCTGTAATTTCAAATTCTGCCTGTATATCTTTCTTTAAAACACTGAATATGGAATGAATGACATAGAGAAAACGTCAGTTAAATTTGTATGAAACAAATGGATCTTGATGAATTGAACTGAAAGTGGTCGCTGTGTCAAAGCCCAATGCAACGGAAAGCTTTTCTTTTTACGTAAAAGAAACGTAATTGTGCTGAAAGCTATTCATATGTAAATTTTGATTTCGTTTCTTTTTATTTCAACAGTGTCGGAACTAGTAGAGCCATCTGCCATCGGCAAGCATTGTAAAACGTCTGCTTTTCTTCTGACTTTTCATATATATGCTACCTCATTCCCTCCAGTTACAACAGAAAGGAAGGAAATAACCGTTCAAGACTTTTCTGGTAAGTAAGAAAAATAGTTTATACTCTCATATTTTAAGATAAAAAAAAAGGAATTATTAGAAAACGTAAAAACTTAAAAATTCGAATTCAGAAGCTAGTATGTAGCTTATATGTCATCAAAAAGGAACTGTAACAACACGAATTTTAAATTAGATAATAATTGTTGCTTATGTAATATTATAAAATATCAATAATGCTGTTCTCTTTTGTGCAATATTAGAAAAAATACATCAGCAAATGTATGTAATGAGATAGTAAGAAAAAGAATATTTAATTCTAGATAAAACTTTTGAAAACTATATATATATTTAAATTTAATTATTTAGGAAACTAATTCATATGCTATACTTGATAATATAAATGAAGCAGTGAATAAAAATAATTTTATACATTTAAAAGCACGAATATGATAAAATATCTCTTTTTGTATGAAATACATTACAAATTCTGAAATTTAAAGAACGAACTATGAACAAACTAATTAATTACAAAAAAAAACCCGAAAGAAACACAGTCAAAGACAAAGAAAAGTTTCAAAGTTAGCGGGTTCTATAGGACAGATAAACCTCAAAGACATCTTTTAAAAAACCATGAAATCTTTTCAAAAAATATTCTCAACATTTGAATTATTTGCATTTTAAGTGCAGAAATTATGCAATTGAATTTAATGAAACAATAAAATAGCCTTGATAATATATTTTTAGCAAAATAAAAGTATCATTTCTGAACACGATATATAGATTTTAGTACAATTATATGTTATAAAAAAATTGTAATTATTTGACGAATAAAATAACGAAATTTCCTTAAATAATACCTCAGTAAACAAACAAAAAAAGTACAATTTTATCTTCATGGAAAAATTAACAATGCAAAAAGTTTAATATTGCACTTTAAATTATAATTTCAACTGGTAATCAGAATTCTCTGCCTTTGGCTGTGGAATCGATTTTTCTTCTCGTTCTTACTTCTATTAATACGTTATTGTGTCTGTGTATCTTCATCTGTATCCTTTACATCTTAGTGTAAACTCTCTTTCCATTCTTTACTAAAGTTTCCTAACTTTTCAGGGAAGTGCTTTACATGAGAATGTAGTAAATGAACTTTCGGTTTCCTCTTGTAGTCTTGCACCTCCAATGCTGCCAACATCAATTTTACTAAGTTTTCATAATCCAAATCCTTAATACTGCCCCAACAGGGTCGGATTTAGCCTTTGAACCGCTCCGTGCAAAAGTAAAAAATTGCGCCCCTATGGAACTACAATGTAAGCATTGTAAAAAAGAAGATATATGGTCTTTTTTTTACATTTTTTAACGAACGTCCGAAAAACAACAGTGTAACTCAGTAATTGACATAAATTATTTTCTCCCAATGGTATTGTTATGTTCGACTGTCCCTCAACCAAAGAAAGAAAGACTATTTCGAGTAACCTGATTGCTCTCCCAACAGCACGACAAAAAATTATTTTTAGTTCCCACAAACCATACAACAGACGCGATAGAATTTTTCAAGTATGTTTCCCGTTTTCAGTATATTTTATCTTCTGCAGAATAAGATAATATCTTAAATTTTCCTCAAGCTGTACTGAATAACCAACAGGAATGGATTAATGGCCGTTGTGCAGCAAGACTGCCTTGAGGCAAGTTCTTGAGGTATTTATATACAGGCACCACTCAACGAAATTTCATTCCATTCCGAAATGGTCTGTTAGTCAAGGGGCATCAATATATTCAACAAAATTTCCCAATTTTGAAAAAAAAAATGGAGTAAACTCTGCCTGTGCCTATGCATGAAAAAAACAATGCCTATACATGAAAACGATGTTCCAGGTGATGTAAAAAGAATTTATTTCGAAAAAAAGTGGCATTTTCACATAAACCCCGGTAATGACAAATTTCTCCAAAATTTTCCCTGAAACCTTACTTTACAAAAAACCAGATGTGATGGAATTTTTTAAATATTTTCCAGGTTTTCAGCATGAAAAAATTTGTAGAAAGGAGCAAAGAAATCCTTTGCGCTTTTTTGCTTGCAGACATGCATTATTAGTAGAGATAATGCTTTTTAAAAGATTTTGATAGCTTCTGAATATTATTCCACCCGGAAAGGAAAAGTTTTAACTTCTAATTTTAAATATTTAGCTATTTCACAGTGGGTACAATCATTTCCCTGTAAATTGTCTTAATTCCTGTAAAGAGAATTCTTACTTCTTCCCAAACATTGCAACGAATATCCAAATTTGCTGCTTAAACTAAGCAAAATGTTCTTTTAATTAATGTAATAATCTCAACTCAATTCTCACTTCTTTCAATCGTTTCTTCGTCAATTACAGTGTATCTATCTTTGGCTGTTCAACTTGAATATTTAATTCTATAACGTTATAGAAAATTTCTCAGATTTTTTTTTCATTATATCTCTTTAAGTTAATAGCTATAAAATAAATTTCGCTTCTAAGAACATTTCTGCTCAATTTTTTTTCCTTCATCTCCGTAAATATAGATTATTCGAAAGAATTCAGTAGCGAAAATTCGTTCTTATGCAAATTGAAGATATGTGCAGAGCTATATAAAGTAGTTTTTATTTTTATTTTTTTATCTCTAGCCGTAAGAGGTAAACGATGAAGTACTTGGCAATCTTTATGATCTTCGCCTTAGTTGCAACAGCCTATGCCATGGTGGATATGACGCAGTTTTTTGAGCATTTCGCCGCAGTGGGTTGTTCGAAGACGACCGCTTCCTCAGGAACGGACATGTTGATGAAAACATGTGGAAAATGTCTGCGCTTCAGAGTCGATGTTAGGAAAATTGATCAAGGAATGTGCAAAAGTAAGTACTAATTAGGATTCAACGTTTCTTTAATCGTATCATTCCTAGTTACTGAATGTTACAGATTATCTTTAAACATAATAGCAAAATCAAAATCATTAATATATATTTATCAGAACTTAAAATAAATAGAACTTCTAAAAGCTGTTGTGTCTGACAAACGATTGAAAATATTATATCTTTACCAAATGAAAACTGACAGACATCCGTACTTTTATATGTAATTGTTTTAGGTAATGCAGGGCCGGATTATCAAATAGGCAACTGCCTATGGGCCCCGCAGTTTTGAGGGGGCCCGAGATATTTTTGTGGTATTTTCAGGGCAATTTAATTTTGTGCTTTCAGTTTACTTATAAGGACCATATACTCGCACATACTCAAATTAAAATCAATAATCTTTAAATTTCAGAACATTATGCCTAGGGTTTTTTCAAGTTTTCAAAGTCGTTTGCAGATCAGTATCGTCTGATATATATATATATATATTTCAATGGAGGGATGACTCGCAAGTCAACAACCCTGGCAAACTTTCTGTTTGAGTATTTAGAATATGTTAAAAATAGATGCTTTTATACTATTTTGTTTAAAATTACTTTTAAATTAAATTTTTTTATACGCGACATACTGAAACCAATTCTCTTGAAGGTGACCCACAACTACATGTTTTGTTATTTCAGTTTGACGTATTGTATATTACTTAAAAACTGCTTATATAAAAATTAAATTAAAAACAATAAAAAAATATCTGGCTCGGGAAATTTGAAAGGGGAAAAGAAGGTCCCCCACAGAGCTTAATCCGGCCCAGAGGATATGTAAATAAAAATTCGAAATAAAAGATACTGTTCAGCAACGGATTCCGAACCACTTTTGGCCGATTTTACACCGGAAAGGGGTGTCAGGCAATGAGTCCATATGAGCGCATTTCCGGAGTTCTTTTTTAGATCACGCTCAGTAAAATGTAAACATCACCCTTCCATTCTTCACTTTCCCTCATTTTGATGAAAATAACTCCGAACGGCGCATGCGCAAAAGCGCGGAGGGTTTCCGAATTCGTTGCTAAACAATAACTTTCAGCAATTATAACCTAAATTTAAAAGAAATTTCTAAGGGCAGATAGTGCGTGGGAGAAAGTGAAAGAGTTTGTTTCTAACTATATTTGGAAGTGAATGGGAAATGTGTAGTCATGAATGCCACTGATGCATGGCAATTAAATATATCTGGATTTACATAAAATGTGACGAGAGGGTTTTTTTTTTCGAATGGGTGCACATTTTGAAAAATCATTTCAAAATTCGAAAAATTTATCAATGCATACAGACTTCGAAAAAACTTCAATAATCATGGGGAATCTTGTGTATGTATTAATGAAATCTTGAGTGAAGATCAGATGAACAAGAAAATAACTTTAATAACTGATTAAAAACGATCTAAACTCTTGAATAAATGAATGAAAAAAAAAATCTTTACTTTTTTTGCAGTTTGTAGCACTTCATAATTTTTTCCCCTTTGTTGAAGATATCCAGAAAAAAATCCAAGTTTAAAACATTTATATCCTTTTAAATTTATTGATATTTTATTCATGGAAAGCATACAGTATTGCTTCATTAATAATGTTCTTTCCTTTCTTGTTACTAGATCTTCAAGGCTAATTCCTGTGGATTGAAATAGATACTTGAAGGATTAGCAAACGGACGAATGCAAAGTAATTTCTCAAAACACTCAGAAACTGGATGCATCAATTATTTTACTTGTAATAAAATTATGAAAAATCAATTATTATTGTCCAACTAATAAAATTATTTTTTCAGAACGTTGTAATCATGCGTAATCCATTCCTTTAAACTAAATCAGAATTGCCTTTATTTCACAAAAAAAGAATTGTTTCATCACTGCGTTTTTAACTTTTGACTGCTTTACTTTAATCTTCATAATAATCGACTACATCTCCAAAATTTCTTTCGTGTAAACAAATATTTTATTTTAAAAAGTTACAAATAAATAGATAGAGGAACTCAATTAATTTAGGAGCAAACAAACTCAACACTGGGACTAGAATTACAGTGTAGTTCTGAAGCAAACTCTGCACACAATTGGTGGGAGATTGAGTCCGTTGAGACAAATCTTCAATTAATTTCCCAAGGGGTTTTAATTATTTATAGGCGAATATAATAAGAAAAGATAAAACGAAAGCATATTACTGAATAAATAAATAAAAATTCTTATATTAAGTACGAATTCCTTTTAACAAAATAATTCTATAAAAGAAGAACATCATCTTGAAAATCGGTTGTATTTCATTTCTTCGTATCTTTTTAAAATTGTACAAAAAAAGCATTACATAATTCTAGTATTACATAATTTATGCAAAATGCTGTTGATCCTCGTTCAATGGAAGCAAGTTTTACTATGAATTTAAGTTTTATAGAAATATTTTCAGGGTAATACTTCCGATATATCATGCTTTCCATCCAAATAAAATAAATACAGATGTACCCAGGAAAAGCACTTGTAACCAGCAATTAACAATTGTATATTATCATCCCCATTTCTAAAAGTGATCAGTTTTTTCCACTCCTGCTGTAAGCAGAATCTTCTTATAAAAGGGCTCCCATTTAGACCTTTTTGTTTCTGTTTCTTCAATAACTGTTTTTCGTCTTGTATCCAAAAATTTATTCGGAATAAAAATCAATAAATTTTTGAATCTTTATAATAATTAAGACATGTTATGTATTATTGATAATGTTGTAGAAAATGCTAAAGTAAATTTAATTATGAATGAACTAAAACTGCTTTAATGCTTTCAGATACCTGAAAATTTAAATAGTTACCTCAGTGATGAACTGGTTAAATAGTATTAATTCATTTAAGTCAATATAATTTTAAATTTACAATTTTATTAAATTGTTCCTATATTAATTTGAATTAAAACTACCAATGAAATTATTTCAAATCACTTAACCAAATAAACTGTTAATTTTAAATCATATTAGATAAAATTGAATATTCGAAGCAATGAAAATCAAAAAGGAAGTAAAATGAAAAAAAGTGAATTTTCCATTGATTTCAAATACACCAACACACTTTGAAAGGGAATATGAAATTCAAACAGCAATGAAATTTCAATATATCCAAAGTTAATCCAGTGGTGATTGCGACTCATTTCAAACATCCTAAAAACCAGAATGCTGTAAAAACTCAACATAATTTTGAATAACTGTAGATTGTTAATATGATGCACAAACGTACATATTTTAACAAAATAAATGAATTTTCACAAATTTACTTTGACTACTCGAATAATTTTAATATAATCTAAAATTATTACACCATAATGATATATTTGTTCTGAATCAAAATTTGAAACAGATAGCAGATCTATCCTGAAATTCTGGATTCAAGAAGTAAAAAATCTGGAATTCCAGATAAATCTTGAATGCCGTCACCCATTAATCAGAAAAAGAGGGTTACTTTTCAACACCAAGTATATCAATTCTATCTTGAAAGTTTTTCAATTGATAAATTAAATCTAATGTTGACAGAACAGCAATTCAATGCAGTTATCCATTGCAACTTCTCAAATGTTTCATTTGAACTTCTTGCAACAGTATGGAAATAATTCAAAATTAATTTTCATGTAAAATTAGCTTCAGAAATAATCAGTCAAACCAAAAAGAAAATGTATAATTCAAGCTTACACAGAGTAATTTGAAAAGATAAACATATGCAATCACAAAAGTTAAAAAATTTATAATTTATTTTTATAATGCTGAAGAAAAGTTTACATGGTTTTCCAATTTAATGTTTTAATTGTTATTCTGTTCTGGTTGTGGCATTCTAATCAGTTTTTTTAAAGATTGATTTGATATGTAATTTGAAATCGGATTAATTCTTTCATTAAATCAGACAAAAAGTTGCCTGTACATCATTGGAGATATATCCTTTTGCATTTAAAAACTGTATTGCATGATAATTATTTTAGAATTCTTGAAAAATTTCAAAAACTACTTCTAAAAATGAAGACTAAAAACATCATACAGAATTTAAATTAAAAGACAATTTTCCACATTTTAAGGTGTAAAAAAAATTCTGTATGAAATCTTTCAGAAATTAACAAAATGTTGAGGACAAACAAACCTTTGGTCAAACTCTTAATTATCATTAAATTTAATTAAAATATGGAAAAAAATGGTTGTAGATGTTACAGGTTTTTATTATTTCTCAAGGTAAAAATAAAAGGAAAGTGAATTAAAGTTTATAAATGAAGTACCTGAAGGAAAAGAAAATGCTGACTATTTTTATAAGTTTATAAAACATGAAATAAGTCCAAGATTGTAAATAAATTCAGACAGAAAATTCATTAAACTACTCAATATGTTATCACTTGTCTATTCATTCGACATTAAATCATCAAACACTAGTCAGAATCAGAGCTAACATATTACAAAATATGAAACATTATTTCACTTGATACTTTTGAATACATGAAAAAAATTTCAAGAAAACAGCTGTTATAATCAATATTTGTTTTTAAAGTACACAACTTTTCCGATATTAAGTAATTTCTATTAACTATAGACTAGTATTTCAGTTAATTGCTTTGTTGACTGAGTTGCAAGTCTGGACCTTAATATTGACCAATGAGGATAAATAATTTCCAATGATAATAGATATTTTCTTTTGTGGAATTTGGTACAAGTGGCATTATATTGATGAGAATAATCACCTACAAGAAAGAATTTGCATACTGGCTGGATTCTAAGTGAAAACTTTGAATGATTTATCCTAATGATTACAAAACAATTCATTGCATTCTTTTCTTTCAAAAAACAAATGGAAATTTATTAATACATTGGTAGCAAAAAGTATCTAAACAAGAGCCTTTCATCCATTAATTTTACTGCTAAACAATTAATTTAAATCAAGAGTTTCGACAAATGTGCATTTCTGAAACTTAATTTGCTTTGAAACTAATAACCAAATAAAATTTCAAAATTTGAAGGGGTAAAAAGGTGTTTTAACATCTACGAAACTTAGCAGAAAAAGTACTAAAGCTGATGAAAAGGATGATTGTTAGTTGTAGTTTATAAGTTTATTGGCATAAACATAAAAAGCCACTTTATTGAAAGGATTACAAGATTTTCTCAACTTTTAAAAATTCATTTTTACTTCTGCATACAAGGTGTTGAAGTTTCGACTAAACAATATCAGTGGAATACAGATTAGAAATGCTTCTAACAAAAAAAAATTGAGCATCAAATATAGTTCACCTCGGGATGCTTCAGATCCTCGTCTTCCTAGAATTTATTTTGTTAGCCGAAATTTAATTTTCAGCATCAATAAAAACCTCCAAAAATCATCTTGCAGTATGCTCTCATACACGACTGCATTCTGAATTCAATCACTGAAAGTATTCTCACAAAGAACAGATCTATGTGATTTAACCAAGACAGTTAGCTCAGAGCATATTTTGTCAAGATATTGATCAATAAATCTATCATTTCTGTTTAATTCTTTATTTTTAAATTATTAGTATTTTAATTGGCAGTTTTATAACAAATTTGTTAATTTAAAGTTATAACTACCCTTTTCTCAATAATTCTAAAACATTCCAAAAAGGTTGAAACACACTTTAATTTTTTTTTTTTATCCATTGGAGTCAAGTAGACATAACAAATGGAAAAAGTGTAAATAAATAGTTCTGCCATTAATTTTCCAGTTTCACATTTTAAATAAAGCCCCTATAAATTGAAATGTCAATAAAACTGAATAGAATTAGACTTACAAAAATAAAAACTCGGATGTAATAACTACTAATACATTTTAACTATGTAAGGATAGTTTATTCTCAAAATGGCTGCTTTGCAGGGTCATAAAAAATAAACAATTTAACGTAATCGTGATTACAAAACACCCAAATGTTATTTTTATACATTAAATAAATAATATTCATTTAATGGTTAAATAGCTACCAATTCAAAAAACCTCTTGGTAAACAACATTCCATGCCACGTATTTTTCGTTGCTTAACAATTTTATTATAATTCAATAACCATGAAATTCTCAGCTTGACAAACGCAAGTCAAAATTTCAAAGGAATTCTTTTTCGAAATTCTAATCAAAACAAAGCACTTCTCTGCTTGTCAAATGTTGCCAAAAATATTATCAAATTATATCATCACGATTGCAATAAATAATCAGATGCATCGTGGCATCCAAACTATACCACACGAATGATATACCACTGACGGAATTTACTACATTCTATTTAAAAATTGAAATTAATTTGAAATATACGAACTATTGATCACAGCAAGATAAATTTTATATTGATTGATAGAAAATTTTATTTCACTATTTTAGAGCTATTAAATTTGAAATTACTGAAATTTAGGTTCTCTAACAATGAAATAATGCTGTTTAATATCTCGCAGTGCTATGGAGAGTTTTATAGTCGGTGATGTCAGAGAGTTACTGAGAGACAGATCTAGGATATTATATTAGTAATAAGGTAGAATAATCTACAGAGAAAATTTTACCAAGATTAAAAGAATTACCTATGCATTGCGAGTGAAATTTAAATTTAGATTATGTAAAATTTAAAAAGAAAAAAATAGAATACACAAAAAGATAGATCCATTCATGCTTTAATTATGAACTTTATTATCCATTACATGGTAGAGTGTACATTGGAAGGCCACATTTCAGCAAACTTTCAAAAACTTAGCACTGAAATAAAATTCCTGAATAAAATATATAGTGAAAGAAATGGTAAATATAATTATCAGTAGCAGAGATAAAGCACTGCTAACTACAGTTTTAAAAAAAATTACCAGGTGAAAATTAATTACAGATAACTATTATACTGAAAAAGCTGCACAATCTAACAATCACACAAATTAAACACTTGTATGTACACTTAGTCTAAATCAGAGATTCAACCAATAACTTCTCAATGAACAACAATTCATCAATACTGTAAGGCAGTCAAATGGGGTTTACTGTTCGCAAATAAAATTAATGCGATATTAACAGATTTACCACGGATAATACACAACCGTTCCATCACATAATCTGCAATTGGGGCGAGCAGACAGATATATTTCTTAGAAACTTTGCTTCTTATAAAAATATAGGGTATCAAAGATGTAAAGCCTTCCAACAGTATGCAATTTAAATTCATCTTCTCAACTAAGAAAAACGAAAAACTTGACCTTAAATAATACAAAAATCCAAAGTTAGAAAACACTTTCAAAATAAATACATGGAACTGTGTATCGTATGAAATACATTTCTAATTTACAAATAATGAAATTTAGAGTATTTCCTTGCTTTAAAGCATAAAAATCAATGAACTTAAATGTTTTTGTAGATACATATATAGTTTTTGCCTGCTTAAATTCATACTCCATGCCAAATTAATAACTGATTAAAAAACAAATAAATAGATTTAAAATCTATATACAGAAATTGAATGTTCACTTCATTTCCTAAAATATGTTCATTGCATTAAAAACTGCTGTAAAATTGTTTAATTTTATACAGGCATCAAAATTGCATAGTCTACATCAACCATCTACTAATCTTTAAATGCAAAATAAAAGCACCATATAGCTGAAAGGGGCAAAATATGTTAATCTAGTAGTAAAATTTATTAAAATACTCCGCAGGAGAAAACTATGGCATGAAGCAGACAAAAGTAACTAAATATAAACTAAACAGTAAACAGAATGTATTGAAGAATGTTCATATCAATGGAAACTTTGTACAGATGAAATTACTACACAGCAAGCATTTTACAAAAATTCATCACACCAGTCAGAAATGCACTGATAGCATTCAGAAGCTTGTTTAGAATTAGCTTGGCATATGTCTTTCATCCAATCAATAAAAAGCTCCTTGTGTTTCTTCAAGACCAAAAATTGTCCAAGGACCACAAAAGCCTAGAAGATAGTAGAAAATGGGCATTTTATTAAATTTATCCAATGTTCATCATGCACTCAAAAAAGTCAAGAATACAACATAAACCAATTTATTTTAAATTTCAACAAGAGATGTTATCTATTGTTTCTAAGATTCAATTACTGCAGAATTGCAAAAGGAATATGAGTCAGAGACAATCCTTGACAAGATAAGAAAACTTATTATAAAACAATGGAAAGTTTAATTAGGTTTGTTAAATTATTACAACAGCATTTTTGTTACTGCTTATGTAAAAATTATAGATATTTCATTAGCAGTAATAAAAGTAACTTCATATTTATAAAATTTATACATAAAAGTTTAATCAATAAAAACAATGTATTTAATAATTTAACAATGTAACAAAACCGACAATTTTCAATATATTTTGAATTACGGCCTTCATGTAATGTTAAACATTGGCTTTTATGCAGAAAAAACATGATTTTGAATATCACTGGCATATTACTCCTCCTAACGAACAATATTCCATGATATTCTTTCCATAATTTCCCCTTTTTGTTCTTGTATTTAGTGTTTATTACAATATATATAGCAATATCAGTTATAATAATATTGCAATATCCCTAAAAATTAAAATGAAATAAAGTTATCCTATCTACAGTTGAAAAATCCAAATATTCTCTCACCATATTAGAATTGTCATAAATTATTAAAATCAAAAATACTAACAGAAAATGAGACATTAAATATTGCAAAAACCCTAAAAAAGAAATAGAATATACATGAAATTACTCTAGCCTATCATATATATGTAATAAATTAGATTTTTCCACATTTTAAATTTGATTTATTTTTGGTCTACTTAAATTTTCAGATAAAAATTGTCACTTTCACTTAAAGAAGACTGAATTCAACTGGTTTTAAAGTGTTCAGGGGAATCCCCTTACCCAGCAGTATTTAAGACACATGCATTGCTGCTATCTCCCCCTGTTTTAGGCATATCGCATTGATGGTTGGACATGGCTTAACTCTACAATTATAAAATAACCATCAAAATGATATTTTCTTCCCAAAAAAATAACATCTGTAATAAAGAAAATGACTACAGAAAAAATGTGTTGACTTTATTTTCTAAAAACAAATATATATAATATTTAAAACACATTTCATTTTGAGAAGTTTAGTTACCTATAAAGCAAATCTTACAAAAATATTGAAAAATAAGTTATCAAATTTTTTTTAAATTTTGAGATTAAGTGTAAAACATTTGCAACAAGAATTAATGGCACTCACACACATACACACAAAAGAAAATAACAGATAAAAAAATACCTTGTCAAACCCTTTTGCTTCCAGTCTTTTACTCAGTACCTCTCCTATCCCAGCCAATTCATTGACACTTTTATCCCCCATGGGCTCCGAAACAAAGTTTTTATGCTTCTGTGATGTAGAAGACATGGCTGCTGTTAAAAACAGAAACAAGATATATTCATTAAACTTTTAATTACTTTATCTTAAAATTTCAAATGCATAATTAATTTCATTATTAAATGTTTCCAATTTTAACCCTTGGCACTCAAGAGGCTCCTCTTAGGCACCATTCTAGATGGTGCATTATTTTGACGTCTATTGATTTAAATAGTTAAAAAAATATCAATAGCGTTGCAAGAAGTCGCAAATTAATTTTTCAAAAAAAAAAAAGTTAAACAATTAAATTTTTTACTTCCAGAACCAATAAAATGAGCCCTTGTATTCGGTGTATAATTATGCATTTAATTACTCTCTGAGCACAAAGGATTAATGCTTGCAACAAAAGTTATAAAAATGCTACCTGAAACTTTGGTCTCTAATGTGGAGATATATATAAGTTGGAATAGTAACTTTTCAGTTATTTGATCACTGATCAAGCTGAAAATATAAATAAGATATGTAGACAAAACAATACAAAAATAACATTAAATAGAAAGTGTATATGAATATGATTTTTTATAATTTCTATAAATAGAATCAAAGATCATAGCAAGTTCAAATGTTTTAGTCAATTCTGTAAATTTATGGGTTTCGTAAGATGAAATTTTAAAAAAATAAGATACAAGGCAGAAACACACACTCAAAACAAGCAAACCTTTACTGAAAATATTTTTATGGAAGTTCAAACCAAAATCTAAAGAAAATTTTCAGCTTGATGACAAGCATTTGAAAATTTCTCTCAAACAGAACCAAAGCAAATACGTAACAATTGAAACAACCACATGCACTTACTTAATGCTGCATCACATTGTAATTTCTTTTAAAAAAATGTTTTGTATGATAGACATGTTTAGCTACAACTCTATCATAGCACAATCTTAAGAAAAACCAACATCAAAATGAAGCCCTATTTAAATATATCTTCTTAAAGTATTAAAATAAAATTCAATCTCATTTAAAAGTATATTTACAAATGCAAATATAGTGGAACTTTGTAAATTTAAAGCCGACAGAACAACAATAAAAATTTAATTCAAAACTTCAAAGAAAAACTATGCGCAAAAATGAGTACGAGAAGAGAAAAAGACAATTTTTAAGCATAAAATGGCAGTCAAGGTTTATTTTAATGTAGCTAATATACCCAGCCTTGCTCGGGATTAAATTAATTTTATGTCTAATATTTTTTATTTATATTTTCATGTCTAATATTTTTTTACAAATGATACATATTGTGTGTAGCTGATACACCCAGAGTTGCTCACGATTAAAATAATTTTGTATAAAATATTATAATACAGAAAATCCTTTTATCGTGTGAAAGGTTTTTAAATTATAATGAGAACATCAATTGAAGCAAACGATTTTTTAAAAATGCCAAAAACTGATCATCTCTGTAATATTTGTTACATACGAACTTCATTTTTTTTTTCCACAAATACAGAAGTACAAGAAGGTTTTAATGAACTTTTTGGGACGATAAATTACTTTTGATTAACCTTTTCCAATCGGTGGTACATATGCTGTACAGGAGATTTGTTTCCCTTTTACTTCGGCTCCGGTACAACTGCTGTACCAAGCAATCGAGTGTCATTTCTCCCCCCTTCTCATGGAAGGAGTTCCTGACCCATTCATAACCGTGAGTTGCATTGTCCGTAGTTGAGTGGGGGATATTTTCCGCCAATGGTATCAGTTGTAAGCAAGACTCCGAATCTCGTAATACTCAAAATTATTTATTTTCAATTAAAATATTACTTATTATTTCTTAGGAAACACAGATAAAGATAACAGGCGATATTAACTGCAGCGATTTTTAATCTAATTAAATAAGCTTTAGAATTCTTTAAGAACCAATAAAAACATTACCAAATGATATTTGAAAAAAAAATAATAAACAAGAAAAATAATGGTAAAGTAATTACACCATTGCCTAGCAACTGAGTATCGTTAAATTTACTTTATTTCAAAATCGTCTGTCAACTTTTTATTAAATTTTGAAAAATTAATAAAAATTGAAGGAAGAATGTCAGATATAAAATTGGTATCAGTAAAAAGGTAAAATTTTGAACTTTAAGATGGTATAAAAATAATTTTCGGGGATAATTTGCTCCAAACGTACAGCAGAAAAATGGTTTAGGTTAATTTTTAATTAACTGACTGTTTAACTTTTTTGCTTTGAAAAGTTGACAGTAATCTCCCCCTTGTCTTAATTAAAAAGTGTGCAAAGTTTGGTTGAAATCGGTGCTGTGGTTTAGGAGGAGATGTGGAACATGCATACAAACAATGACTTTTATTTATATTAAGATTTAACAGTTATAAGAAATAATGCATAACAAATAAATGGAGTCAAATATTTTAACATATTAAGTGATAATTAAAATATTGTATGTTCTCGGATTCTGAAATCCTACGTGCTCTTGCGCATGCGTCAGTCAAAGTTACTTTCAACGTAAGGGAAAATCGAAGAATGGGCGGGGTGATCTAACAAACAACTCCATTAATGTGCTCGAACTCATCACCCGACACCCCTTTCCTGCGTAAAATAGTCCAAAAGTGCTAGTCTAGGGATATTGAAATGACCAGTATATCCATATCTTTCGATAATTTTAAAAAATAATTATTTCAATAAATAAGCAGCATACAGCACTGAATGCACAGACATGACACAGGGTTGGAACAAAAAAGCTGAACTTCATAAATAATGAATCGTTTCAAGCATAAAAACTATGAAATAAAATAAGTGATTGAGCAATAAAATTAACAAATTTATACAAAAAGTGCTTGATATATTAAAAATATTGTAGAATTATTTTATAAAAGAAAATTAAGAATGATAAAATCTGATACCGAAAAAGCTGAAATCCAAGTTTCCGTGGAAATGTGTCATGTCTGAATACACTTAATTGTACAATAAAACTTCAATAAGAACAGTATAATTCACATCTAAAATGCTCAAAGTTGCTTAAGAAAAAGTGAGAACATTTTTATTGTTTTTTTTTTTTATTTATTGAATACAATGCAAAGCAGTCAAGTTCTCAGGTGAATTAAGGACTTCAAAAAAAATTTCCCATTTTCCAAAATGTTTGAATTGGACAAATTCCATGTTATGATACAATTGGAAGGGGGGGGGGGAAAGAAAAAGCACAAAAGTAATTACAAAGTACAAAAGTAATGGGAGTCAAAGATAGACTTGACATAATTCAAAGTAACCTCTCAGTTATTTATTGTAAGCACCATGCTTTATGTCAAGATTCTTTCAATGAAAACAGAACTCTGTATTCCATTTTACAGTTAAAACCAAAATGACCACTTTCTAGACTCAATCCGAGAAGTGATATTTTCCATGAAATGGCATGGTATAGCATGTTATGGATAACTTTGATTCTTTTTTGGAAACAAATTATTATCATACAAACTTGGATTTTTTTAAGTACTTCTTTAATTTTTTTATTAAGTAGGTCTAATTAATTAGTTTATAGATTATACAACTTTTTTAACTTCATATACAATTTATCATGAAATAAATTAATACAAACCATAGGGTAATATGCATAAAAAGATACTCTTTTTTTTTTCCCTAATTATCTGACGTCAGCAATCCTCAGTTAGAATGGATAACAGATTTGTATTTTAAATTCTGAGTGAATATTTTTACCAACTGCCTGATATCCATAAAGACACTATTCTGAACTATCCGACAGAATTTATAATTGCTATTTGTGGTGTTATCAATTGGTATCGACTTTAATCTGTATCTTGTAAAATTTTGCTGTTATTTCAAAATGATGTAGTAATTCATGAAACTTCTAGTAGAGGTAGAATAATGGTTGAAAGTCAGTTCTTTCAGAGCTATACCTTCTTAATCAATTTGCATTGAACTTCCTTTTCAGTAAATTTTTGGAAGTTCCAATAGTTTTCTATATTCTTCTTAATATCTGTTTTACATATTTTGAAACATACAAATTCTATGAGAGAGATTGCAAAATAATAACAATACAATATCATTTACAAATTCTGTTTGATGGTTCAGAATTATATTTAGTTCCGGAGGTTAGAAATATCTTCATTTAGAACAAGCAGCAAATAAAAGCTAATAATTGGAAACAAATTCAAAAAATTTGACTAGTACTCAATTTTCAACGTACCATCAAAGATCTGTAACATACAAAAAATACTTTGGATGTTAAAGGGAAATTAAACGAAGAAAATTCATTTATCATGTCTATACTGCACTTACGATCTCATCGCAAACGCCCACACTTTACAAATCATCTACGCATCCCTGGATCAAACAATGAAAGTAACATTTCTTTAAATTCAGTATGAAAATCAATGCATCAAAATAGTTTAACAACACATGAAAAATTCGTTAAGCAACTTTTTATGGAGTACCACGATTCAAATGTCAAAACCCACGAAAAAGGTCAAAATAATCATTTCTTTTTAATGCAACATAATGAAAACAACTTGAAATATTTAAATAAAAACAAACTTCACATTACCTTTCCTCAAATGCTATTTTTAAAAATTCGAACGGTTTTTTTTCCTTATGCGCACAAACGATTCAAATCAAAAGAATTTCAAAAAAAATTCTATGAGAGCGTTGTTGCCAATTTGCTGGCGCGTAAGAAAAAAAGAGATAAGTTAGCTGTCAAAATTATTTAAATTCATGAATGTTATTATTTTTCAAAGGCCAGCTATAAAATTTGTGGTACATTAATGAACTATGAAAATGTTAGTCATTTTCTTTGAATTTAGAAAAAAATTATTGTTTCTTAAAAGTGATCGCAATGCTCTAGTACGACAAATTCTAAAAGAAAATGAAAGCAACGATAAAGTAACTGAACATTTATGAAAAATGACCACTAGCAATGCAATACAGTAGAATTTCGTTAATTCGTAAAATTAAATAACTATCCTATGGGCGAGTTTTCTATGTTATTTATTTGAGGTAAAATATACAACTTCCGCTACTCCAACCGTTTTCCGGTGTATTGCTTCTTCAATGCACGAGTTTGTTTACGTATATTAAAAACCTTGACTTTATTTGCTTGGCTTTTGGGGGTCTATTCTGCTACCCCCGGTTGGGTTGGGAGACGTCACTTTTTTCGCACGTTAACAACGGGAAAAGTGACGTCACCAACCCCAACTGGGGGTACCAGAATAGACCCGCATGTCTTCCGCTTTGAAGATTCCAGCAAGTTCGCCGCGACAACTAGCGCCACCTCCTTGCAATGCAAATTTGCTGCAAGTTTGCAAAACCATCTTGATCCAAAGATAGCACAAAGAGATAATTATCTTTGTCTCTGTTTTAGAAAAAAACATCCGATTTTTAATAGCATCTCCTAGACCGTCCTTCTTTTTATTAATTCAATAAATCAATGATAATTTGTAAAAAAACTAACTTTTTTATAAAAAAAATTTTTTTTAAACATTTCTCATCTTTTTGCTAAATATAACACTCGCACTTTAAAGAAAACTATATCGCCTTTTTCTTAATGTTGAAATTTTAACGTTTATAAACAAATTAAACCGAAAAAACAGTCAATGTTTGTTGAAAAATAATAACTTATACATTTTGTCCCAGTGGCGAATCTAGGATTCGGGTCTGGGGGGAGCTGAGGTCATAAAAATTTTGTATCGTCGTGACGAATATCAAACCTCAAGGCTAAAGTAAGCCAAAACTCTTTAACTTTATAGACTTTACTCGCCTGACAATAAGAATCATAAAGAACGATAAATACTTTCTATAATTTAATAAAAATTACAATGAAATAACTAGCCAAAAAATGTCTTCGACCGCGTCAAAAAAACAAGCACAAGTGGAATGACTACAAAAATAGGAAAATTTTCGAGCCTGTCAAGCCAGAAAGCAATGTTCAAACGTTTTTATTATTTTTTTTAAAGAGAGAAATTAAGAAAAAAAAGAGTTTTAATGATTTTAAATAATATCAAGAATTCTGGCTTGGCTCTGGGGGGCTGTAGCCCGATAGCCCCCCCCCCTGGATTCGCCACTGTTTTGTCCCATTTTAAAGTAATTACTTTTGAACTCTAATTTCATAATTTATTCTACTAGCAAAACGTAGTTATTAGCGAAAATCGCTCTCTCTTTGACTTCAAATCATATTCTCAACTCAAAAAATTAATGAAATAAAGAAAATAGTTTAAAATAAATCGTATACGAATCGAATCGAACGATGTATTAGCGAAATCTATCTTCTCCTCGCAGAGTTTAACTGGCCGAATGGTTAGCGCGTCGGAACCAGTAGATCGCGAGTTCTATCCCGAGTTGTGTTCGTACTCTGTTTTTGCTATAATTTGCAATGCAAGCTAGCTGCATGTTCGTCCCATGGTGACTTCGAAGCTTGCGTTAACTTGCTGCAGACTTGTTTCACACTTGCACTCTTGTCTTGTCAAACTTGTTGCCAAGCTTGCAGATTTGCAGTGCAAGTCTGCTGCAAACTAAAATTGCTATCTGGGTGAATATTATATGATACTATAAAGAAAGATATTATGAGTTTTACATTAATCAGCATTGTTCAATATTTTGAGGTGAAGTTATTCTTACGTTCGACAGATGGCAGCTTGATAAGTTTCGCTACAACATCAAATTTGCCATGACAAGATAAAATCAAGTAAAAATCACACTTGCTGCAAACGTACGTGCTATCTGGGACAGATGATCGTTCTTGGAAGTTAATAACTAACATGTTCACAAATGCAACACCGACACTGTTTTTTCTATGATAAATAACTAAGAAAAAAATGTGAAACCTTCCTTAAAACAACGCGATTTTTGTCACCGAGGTTAGAGCGTTCCGGTACTAGGGATTGTGGCGAAATCATCTAGTAACAGTGACCATTCTATGATTGCAGGTGTAATCTGACGCAACACTGTTCGACTGGAGCCAACATGTCGGGGAAAGGGCAATGCCCCACTTGGTCGCAGAGACCATCCCCGCTGCAGGTGTTGCCTAACACAGGAGCTGATTGACAGAGTCGCCAACATATCTGGGAGTGGACAATGTAGTATTCTTCAAGAGAATACAAAAGGTGAACTTTTGACAGACTAGGGTCGCGAAACCGACCTTTGTGAAAGATCAGATAGTCGGGATGAATGGTGGTCGGCGACTTTCTGAAGCTTTGTGAAATAAAATGTCACTTGCCTGGAGATGACAAGCGATTGATGAAAGATGGAGTTGGGTTTTGAGAGGGAGATAGATTTTTTCTTCTCTTTGTGCAGGAACCAGGTCGGTCTCGTGAGGATTCTTTTGGGATCCCGATTTGCATTTCTCCCAAGTTTGATTGCGAATTTGTGTTTTGCGGACAGACCCGGATCTCTGCCCTGATCTTGCGGAAGTTCATTTGAACTTCGGAAACCGTACTGAATTTTTCAGCAGAATGTAGCGTTAGTTATTCTCAAGAATTATTGAGGAGATACCTCAAGGAAGTTCCATTGAACTGTCTCAAATACAGTCCTTTTACGGACGAACATTTATTTTTATTCTCGACCCGAGTGCATTACCTCCCCTCGAGTGTTCTTCATATAATTCCTTGAGTATATAGCCCTATTAGTCAAGATTAAGTGATATTGTAATTTTGTATATATGTGATTGAGTTGTAAATAAATTTCCAAAAGAAAACAATTTGCCTACATTTGCCTTCATCTTGATCAGCCATAAACCCCGGCCATCGGTCGTGACGTTACCGGATGCATAATCCAACATGTTTTTAATAACAACTCTTTTTGCTATTGTTATTTTAAAATATCTGTTCTAAATAAGTGTGATTTCAATCACACTTTTCATTTTAAAAGTGTTATTAAATGTATGTAAAGTGTTTTGAAAAAAATAGAAAACAATTTTTTATTATACTTTCTGCAAAACTTTGTGCTTTAGATCTATATTCTGTCAATAGATGGCACCTGTAACGAAATATACTTTCAAAAGAAATTTTTCGATCAATTAAATTAACCACAAATATTCCTATCAAGTGCGAAAGCCAACATCAACACAGTTCACTATTTAGAATCCCTTTTTCAGAGAATCACAAATTCGATCATTTTCCATTCCGATCGCAGTTAACTAAGCTTCACTGTGAATATTTGTTTTAGGGATGACGAATATTTGATGAACTGTTATTTACTACGCAATATCAAAAAATTACAAATACCAGTGATGAATACTACTGTCAAAAAGGTGTGATTCAATAATTGGTTATTAAATGTGCATAAAGTGTTCCAAAATGTGAAAAAAAATCCATTCCTTTTTAATATACTTTTTCTAAGTTTTATTTTTTATTTCTATCATCTGTCAACAGATGACGCCATGGAAGCGCATTTTGGTGCTTAGAAAGAAGATCGTTCTTTTTCCGCTCGTGGTTCTCCCCATCGCAGTTTCATTGGTATTTCCAGTGACGCAGTGAGTCACTATTCTTGTTATGATACGAGTTTTGGAATTATTACTGCTCTTTTCGATTACAGCTCTTGTATACGATAGAAAGTCGCAATAATAGTTCGAAAGCAAATATTCACAGGGAAACTTAGTTAACTACGATCGGAACGGAAAATTATCGGGTTTGTGATTCACTGGAAAGGGGATTCTGAATAGTGAACTGCGTTGATGGGAATATTTGTGGTTAACTTAATTGATCGGAAATTTTTGTTAAAAAGTAGTTTTCGCTATAGGCGCCATCTATTGATAGTATATAGAACTAAAAACAAAAAAAATGCAGAAAGTGTAATAAAAACAAATGACAATTTTTCATTCATTTTTTTCAAAACACTTTATATACATGTAATAAGAATATGAAAAGTAAAAGTGAAATTGAAATCACACTTATTTAGAATGGATATTTAAAAATTAACAATAGCAAAAATATTTGTTATTAAAAATATCGTGGATTATGCACTGATTTGGTTGAAACCAGTCCAATGGTTTAGGAGATGTGGAACATACATATATAGCCACAATGGCTTTTATTTAAATTAAGATAAATCAAACTATTGCTGTAAATGCTATGAGGCTTAAAGAAAGTTTTAGTGAAGATTTCGTCAAATTAAGTAAATAGCTACTTTTAATTAATCAAACAGTTAATTTTAATAGTTAATTTGTTGATTAATTAATTTGACAGATTACTTAAATTTGATATTTAAGATATTTAACTAAACATGGCGGCACCAAGATTTGTTTAATAAATTTAATATAAAATAGCCAAAAAAGATATTTAAATAAGTTTCCTTTTTCCTTATTGATATTGAAAAATATCTCATCAACTTTAAAATTGTTTTGCGGTTTTCTGCCTCAGTATTTGCTTTTAACTGTCGATGGAGATTTAAATTTACTGTCCAAAATGACTGCATTCATATCCTATGCTTTAAACACACCTATTAAATTTGCCACTTTCAATGTGTAATAATTTTTATTCTCTTATGTGTTAAGAATTTAATGACTATTATCTCTGTAAGCAGGGGGTTCTCTAAATCAGCCCATTCTTAGTAGTGTTTAAATGTTTCAAGTTATGTGATTTTATCATATGACTAAGTAAGGTTCGCACAATTACATGGTAACCAAGATTAAATAAAATAATTTTTAAATCTTTATTCGAGTCTTTCTTCATTCGTGTTAGGTGTCAATTTCTTCTCACTGTTTCAGATAGGCTGACTTAATGTTATCTAGGGGATATTTGCACTGCTGGGATAATTATTTCTTTATGACTCCTTCCTATTGAATGATTATGTGTTGGTATATAAAAAAATCTGAGCAATGTACTGGCCAATAATTCCTGCATAACCTTTTGATTAGAATGATAAAACCTTGATATAGTAAAAAATTAAATGTCATGAAAACAAAATCACGACCTAAATATTGCAATGTGTCGAAACAACAAAGTTATTGGCCATGTCTGTATTGAGTAATATGTAATATTTCATTACTTTTGTAATATTAACTTAAAGGAATCTACCTTTGCCTTCCAGCTTGCCAAAAGGGATTTTTTTTATTCTTTACAAATATTACAAGTGTTCATGGGTATTCAGTAAATTATAAACACTATACAATTCAATATAACTATTCAAAGATATAAGTTTAAAAAATATCAATTTATGTACAACCCCTCATCTTTTAGCATCTCTTCGACAGGAGCTAAAATTCTGCTCGTTGTAATGCCGATATATTTCTGAATACTAATGATATTGAACTGAATTTTTTATATAAGTTGCCATGTATATCTGGCTTTAAAGTGGTGAAAGAAAAATTTCGTTATGTTTTACGCATGCTTAGTAAAACATTATTTACTAAAAATGCTCATATTTACTGTAATATTCAAACCAATTTTTCCCAATTTTTACAAAATGCATTTCTAGCATATTGTCATTTTTTTATAAGTTTCGTATAATATAACAGAAAACTCTGAATGTTATAAGCAAAACACAGGTGTGAAAATTTGGGATTTTTTTTAACAAAACCTTTATATCTTCCCAAATATTGGTGCTGTGTTTACGAAAATTCTTGCGAATATTATGCACATGAAGCATAACCATTTCTGAAAGTTTCATTTTGTTATCAGTATTCTGTGAAGCGGGGTGGGCCAAAAGATTTTTTGTCTTCTTTGTAGACGGTCCCCTAATTGCCATCAGAACCGAATCTTTAATGTAAAATGTGAGTTACAGTCTATTCCTCACATGGTCGAAGTTTAAAGGCAGTCAGTTAAACCTTTCCAGAGAAATTCTAAAAAATATGAAAATCTGGAAGTGTCCGGATAATTTTGGGCATATAGTGTATTTTCTCACCTGATAAGAATTATCACAAATAATTAAAATCAATAATACTAATCGAGAATTATTCATTAAATATTGCAAAATTCTTAAGAAATAAATTGCACTACAATCAATAATCAAACTTAAAATTAAAATAACATAAAAAAGATACGAATAGAGATATATTTATATATATTTGCCACTCAAGTCAATACAGACACATATTCATACCTATACATTAAAAAATGAAAAATTGATTAGCATGAAAAAGTTTCGCTTTCTTGGGTACTATCAAAACAGAGTCTGAGAGTTGAATTGTCAATTCATTTTGTTCTCAGACATCTTCTATTAACCCATCAATTGTCCAAAATTCTTTTTCAATTTTTGTTACATGTGCAACGGCCTTTTCCCTATCTTTTCCCGAAACTTTCTCTAAGGCTTCTAGTGATAAATTTTTCACTTGTGGCAATTTGAATGTTTGATTCTGGAGGGCAATATCTTTCAGTTCCGCCCAAATTAACTGAATTGGGTTTAGTTCGCAGTGGTACGGAGGCAAACGAAGAACTTAATGACCTGCTTCAGAAGCAATTTCGTCAATACGATACCAATCAAACTTATGCTTAACTGTTGACACCATTTGCAACAATTCAAGTTTCAACAAATCGCTTCCCCAAGGAATGTTTTTGTTTTTCAACCATTCTTGAATATATTTTTTCCTCCAAGACTGGGTAGGTAGTTTTTTCTCTTTGACGGAACGGTACGAAGCATTGTCCATGACAATTATGCTGTTGGGCTCCAATTTTGGTATTAATTTTGATTTAAACCACGATTCAAAATGGTTGCCATCCATTCTTTCATGGTATTTTTTTTTGCTGCTAAATGTATCAGCAGCATCGTTCACAAAACCTCTTTCACTGCCAACATGTGTCATAATTAACCTGCCTACTTTACCACTTGGTCCTTTCAATCCTGTGGAGAGACCTTTACGCCGAGCATCGTTATACAATTTTATGGTCTATCTTACCACACTTTTGTGATAGATATACCGGCGTTAACCCAAGTCTTGTGCAAATAATAGATAATTTTCTTCTGTTCTTTATACAGTTTTATGGCTCTTAAATATTTTCTTCGCCATGCTATAACATCATCTCTTTCAATTAAAACAGATTGTCCCCTTTTTTTTAAAATGAAAATCCTATATAATTTAAAAGACGGCATAATGTCCTTTCATTTATTTTCTGCTGAAGAATATCCGTTTCGTTGTTTAAGTTATTTAAAAATGTTTTCACAGTGGGGATCTCACTTCTTTTGTAGAACGAATGTACTCTTCTTCCGATGCTTCGAAGAGTAAAACTGTTATACTTATTCAAACGAGTTCTTTTACCAACATCATTTGGCCGTTTTTTACCCGGAGTCTGAAGAATGACACTCTTTGCTTCTTTTTTCGATCTTTAACGACGTACTTGCGGATACTCCAGTTAGTTCAGCTGCCCCTATCAAAGATAGACTTTATAGTTGCATTAGGATTTTCATCTTTAAGTAGAATAAAAATATTCAGAGCACTTTTTCTAGCTGAACTCTGTAATACTTTGCCCTTCTTATTTTTTTGGAACAAATTTCGTGCTACTTTAATTATTTGTGAGTCTGGATTTTTAAATCCATCCATAATGACCTTTCAGAGACTATTCAATTTGTTTGATAAGTATCAGATCTTCGAACGTCTTCGGACAACCACCCCAAACTTTTCTCTAATTACCATTGTAAGACTGAGGAAAAAGGGTGCAAAAGAAAGTGAGCTAACGTAAGAGGTTGAGTGAATGTCCACGGAGAGCCCAAGGCCATAGCCGATCAGGGTTATGGGATAAAAAAGCGGCAGATGATGCTTTTGAAAATTTCTTTATGTACATAATTAATAATGTGTGCATATATATCGTATTCTAATCAAGAATGTAAATAAATTAGATGTACAGAAATTCATCACAATCTCACATCTTAACAGCAACTGAATCATAAATGAAACAAATTCCTACGTTTTGGAACTGATTAATCGACACAATTTTGGTGGGAATAATAAGCTATAGTTAAAGGAAAATTGTTTCAACATTTTTTTTTTAATGTTCGGAAAATTATTTAATATTGGAGAAAATGCCAATACCTCAACCTTTTGTTTTACTTTTCCTCTTTTTCAATATTTTGTCTCATTTGTACTCTTTTTATTATGATATATTTTTATTTTCTTTTGATTTCTTTAAGTTTTTTGCATCGCCTTCATTTTTCACTTATCATATATTTCAATTTTATTTTGATGTATATTGTTATATACATGTACAAAAAATTATACAAATACTGATAAAAAGATCAGATTCAAAAGCAGCGATGTTTTAGAAGTTTCCACCATATAAAAATGAGAAAAAAGAAATTAATTAACAGCAATAAATTATGTTACGTTTTCTGAGTAATCATAATCACGCCAGCATCAAGAGAGATTACTCGCCAAATGTGAATTCCAAAGAGACAGAAGAAAAAAACCTTTTCTCCAAGGCGGGGAAAAAAAGATTTAAGAAATTAAATAACATACGTTTGAAAATAGATTTTTATTGCAGAGGATACCGGTTTTTGTTATTTAATGCAAAATTCTGTTCAAATATGTAAATTACTTTTAAAATACATTATGATAATTGCAGGACTATTTCACTCGGCAGAAGAATACCATCCATAGCTTCCACTGTATAACATTCTTGAGTTGTCTTGGACTATAAGCACCAAAATGGGCTTTCATGGCGCCATCTGTTCGCAGAAGATAGAACTAAAAACTAAAATTTAGCAAAAGTATCTTAAAAAGAAATGAATTTTTAAAAAAATAAATTTTGAAACATTTTACTCACCAACGATTGAATCACACTTTTTTGACAGTAGTATTTCATCACTGGTATTTGTGATTTTTTTTTGATATTGCGTATTAAATAACAGTTCCTCAAATACTCGTTATCCCTATCCGGCACTGTTTTTAGAGCGTCCCGGGACTGCTTATTTTGTGACTACACCACTGTTCATAACACTAGCTTTTAAATGAGTCGAAAGAAACATCTTTTGAATTTTGTATCAAATGTATTCAATGTGTTTTTTTGCTTTCCAACAGTCGTTTTCATAGTTGATTCAAGGACTTCTGGTATAACCTTAAAATTTAAAAGATAAAACATTTAAGTACGGAAAAATTTTCTCATTTTTTACTGTTGTTGATATCTCAATTTTCCGGCTCATCGTTTCGATTTCTGCAGTAAAGGTTTGTCCTTGTATTTTTCCAATTTCAAGCAGTCTGTTTGTATACATTAATTTACATATAAAATCAGTTATCGATTATTATGGTTTCAGAATATTTTGAATATCTGAAATTTTAGGTTTTTTTTGTAGCCTTCTTAAAGTGACTGGTAAGTATAGCAAATATCAAAAATAGCCTAGTCAAAAGTGCATCCAGCAATATTTTAATGCTATAGATTGGATTCCATAGATATTCATTTGCCATGATTCAAGAGCTGTAATTGAAAAATTAAATGAAGCCGATTCATACCGATCCGACATCTTTGACCATAGTATTCATCACTGGTATTTGTTATTTTTTTGCGTACAGAATAACAGTTCGTCAAATATTCATCATCCCTAATGTCACATGCAATATTCGACAATATTCCAGTTTAAGGTTGGCCATTTTCTGTGCGCTAATAGGGGCACCCATTCTCTAGAAAGAGGTGATTGAGTATTAAAAACCATTCGTGTTTTATTTCTTGTCTATATAATTTCTATAATTGAACTATTTTCGATTCTCATTAATTCAGAGATTCGTCAACACCAGTGGCGGTTTTTAGCACAGGTGCTAGAGGTGCTCTCTTTGTACCTAGAGATATTATGGGGGTCCCAAAATCTATTCGTCATACATAGCAGTACTAAGACTGCTTCGAACTTTCGACATCGGGTAGAGAAAGGGCCTTAAAACGATTTTGCGACTGTAACCTCATATTGTCAAAATTCGCAAATGGTCAACACGAGTGCATAATAAATTCAGCTCGATTTTACTCCCCTTACATTAAGGCGATTTGAAGTTTAATAAATAATTTTTAAATGCATAAAAGAACTGAAATATTTAGTACCTTTTTAAGAAATGACTAGAGAAAAATATTTAGCTACTCGACCTGATTTCAATATTCCAGCGTATTTAAGGCGGAGCTTCTTAAACTGAGGGTCGTTTAACTACTAAGGGTAGAGTGGCTTAATTTTAGTTTCACGTCACGAAATTCTAATAACTACTTTAGCAAAATTCTTCAAATTGTTAAACAAAAAAAATAATTCATTTCAAGTTAATTTCAACTAAATTTATCAAATAACTATAATGAATCCATCTTTAAATCTATGTTTAAGTAGTGATTCTTTGGCATGTCTTATTTTTTAGATGTATGCATATTTTGAGCTACAAAAAGTGCTTTTGAGCAGAAACGAAGACTTAAAAATTTTTTCAGGTTAAAGGGAGAATCTCAGTGGTGAAAATTATTTATGAATCTTAGTTTTAGAACATTAATAAATACAGGATGCCCACTAAAGACCCTTACAACCCTTTTAACTACCGAAAGGCTGCAGCTATCTTTATAAGAGTGGTGTCTAAGTATGGTAAAGTGACTATACGCTACTGGATGAGACCACTTACAGCGCCACATGGTGGAAAACGGTGGAGTTAGAGTTATTATCTCTAAAACGGTACGATATAGAGGAAAAAGGTGAATTACAAAGTTATAGAGCATCATCGATTTAGTACAAAAAGACACCTTGTGGACGTCAATGATTAGAACAGAACGCTTAAAACAAGTATCTATTTGTTCGCCATTTCCTACACTGACACGTGACAAACAAACAAATGTGCATTTTAAGCTTTCTGTTTCTAGCATTCACAACCATAAGGCGTCTTTTTGTACTAAATCAATGATGCTCTACAACTTCGTAATTCACTTTTTTCCTCTATCTCATACCGTCTTAGAGATAATAACGCTAACTCCACCGTTTTCCACCAGGTGGCGCCGTAAGTGGTTTCATCCAGTAGCGCATAGTCACTCTACCATGCCTAGACACCACTCTTATGAAGATAACTGCAGCCATTCGGTAGTTAAAAGGGTGGTAAGGGACTTTAGTGGGCACCCTGTATAAAAATATTATATTATGCTATCCGATATACCCAGCGTTTCTCGGGATGAAAATATTTTCATGTTTATGAACTCGTAACAATTTAAACTTAATTAAACCGTTCCCGCAGCAGCATTTTTCGTTCATTTTCGTCCATACTCTCTCGTATCGTTTGACCCCTCGGTCAGCATTTAAACTCCTTTCGTCCTTTTGTCTCCATGCTTTGAATCAATTAATCCTTAGAATTCCATTTTTCCTTCCCCGTCGACAACAGAAGCTCCTTCATATCATGGTTTTCGTTACCATTATTCGATGTACTATTATCTTCTTTTTTGCTGAATGTGTGTCTGATATCGGAAAAATGTTCCTTCTTTTTCTCCTTACGTCATCTCCCTTCGGAACCGGACTCAATAATCTTGAATCACTTTACACATTCATTAGGCTCATTTAAAAGTTTGTCAAAATAAATGAAGCGTCGCTAAGGATAGTAATTAACTAACGTCATTGGATTGTTATGCAAACATATTGAAAGATGCACATGCTACGAAATAAAAGTGGAAATAAAAATTTTGACTTTTTGTTAATATTCAAAAAAGCAATTTTTTTATTATAACTTTAAGAGCGGCAAACACACGGGAATGAAAGATGTGATAAAACAATAAATCGGTTTGACTTTAATTACAATAATAATGCATTTCGAAATGCTTATTAAAATTTGGGAAAAATAATGTATGCCATTTAAATTCAGACCAATAAAAAGAAAATTTTCTGCTTATTAAGATGGTATATAAATCATCTTCGTGCGATATATATTTCAGAAGTTATTGGCGAAAAACTGAGGAAAAAAATGCCGAAAATAGGCTTAATTTTTATTCTTTAATTAAATATTTTAGGAAGCAATAATTTTTGAAACATTTTGATCTATAAATGGACCCCAGAGTGGCATGCATAAATTTCATGTCGATACTATTCACCATCTATGAAGACTTCTTGTGACAGATAGGTTGTTAAAACACGTTTCTTTCTCCCTAGATCCTCTCCATTCGATAGGAATCGGACTAAGCAACCTTGAAGGATTTAACATACTCATAAGGATCATTTAAAAAATTTTGAAAATTAAACAAAACTTTTCATAGAGAGAGAGTAATTAACTAACGCCATTGGATTACTGTGCAACCATGCTAAAAGAGGTACTATATTCTACGACATAAATCCGGAAGTAAAAATTCTGTCTTGGAATTAAAAAGTCCAAAGAAAACAATTTTTTCTTGTATTAACTTTAATGGTAGCAAATTCATGTGAATGAATATATTATGAGAATGTAAAATGGCTTGAATTTAATTTTATAAGAATAGAAAGTATTGTTGCAAATTTTTAACAAAATGAATTTAGGAACGTTAATTACAATTAGAGAACAATTGTACCGCAATGGAATTAATATCATTAAAAGAATAATTTTTATCTCTTTAAGATGGCGTAAAAATAATTTTCGTGTGATAAATATTTTAAAAGTTATTGGCAAAAAAAAGTCTAAAATTAGGCTTAAAAACGGCTTAATTTTCGTTACTTAATTAAATATTTTAAGAATTAAAATGCTTAAAATTCTAGACCAGATTTCTCTTATGATTTATAATGATAACAAAATGGGCGTCAAAGCAGTATTTTTTTTGTACTTCCGTGCATGTTTCTTTTCGTTACAAGTGTTGACATCAAATAATGTAATTAATTTTCTGAAAAAAATTTGTTTTAAGAAAAATCGATTTCAGATAAAATATTTTTTTGGTGGAAATTTAAGATCGAAGATAAAAATAAGTTTGATAGACATAATTTGCAGTACATAAATGTTCATTACAAAAAATAATATAATTGCCATACCAAAAAAGCCACAAGAAACAATTCCAATCTCATAACTTTAAATATAAAAAATGAAGGATTCAAGAAAATTGCGACCACTGTCTTCATTTGATTTATAAAACAGCAGACTTATGTTTTATATATCATATTAATGCTCAATTACCAGAAAGAATATAAAACATTTTTTAAATAAAAATTAACTTTCACCGATTTTGTTAAAAACTGCTTTAGTTCTGCATAACGAACCTTTAAGAATAAAATCAGTTTGTCATACAAAACCATTAAAATATTCGTAATGGCTTTCATTTAAGAAATTTAACTTGCTTGATTATTTTGGGCACTGCAATCCTATTTATATTTTAACTGCATGTTCATGACAAAATCATTAAAATGATCACCTAATTCAATAGCTGAAACTTGGGTCACGCATTTTGTGCAACACTTTCCCTCAATTTAACTTTCTAAATATTTACTGAAAAGGAGAAAGAGAGAAAAAAATAAGTCCATAAAACTGAAATTTGAAAAAGCTAAATGTAAGTTTTTATGTAGGAACGCGAATTTTGGCGGGTTGGCAATTTAGAATGTACTAACATGTTGTTCACATCCATCTGATAAATTTAAAATCCATCATAAAATTAAATCCATAAACCGTCACTCAGCCTAAACCGCAGATCTTTATCCAGGTACAACACATCACTTCACCAACTGTAGTGCCATTGAGTGGTCAAGATTGCAAACCATGCTTGAAATGAACTTTGGTTTCGTGACAAGAAATTTGGCGTCGTTTCTGTTCTTTCTGTGAAAAAAGCATCTTTCTATTTTCATTCGTCTACGAATTGCTAGTTTTTAAATTTTTCTGCCTTTTGAGTGACCTACCACAAGCGGAATATGTGACTCCTATGTTTCCCAGGATATTCGTTCGAGTACTATACATCATTTGATTTCTTTTTAATCGGAATTCTGTATTTTGCTTACAACTTTCTATAATGCTTCAGAGTCATGAAACAAAATTGAGAATTCTATGAATTGAAAATTTTCCCCTTCGTAAATAGAGTTTTTATTATTATTGTTATATTATTTTGGAAACAAGCTAAGTCATACGTTTTGAATAACTACTTGTTAAAAAAAATAAAGAATCGATTGCATCGGTTTGAAAAATCAAGTATTTTTTACTAATTCAACAGAGAATGGTCTCGGAGAGTAGTGATGTCGCACATCTTTAATAAATTAATTTCGAAGTCAATATTTTTCAAAATATCATTTTAGTGAAACATTTCGGTCAAACACTCATGTCTATAATTAATGAGATCAAGACAGTTAACTGTCTGTGAACTTTTTTATTTAATATTTAATGAACAAAAAATAAAATTTCACGACAGTAAAATTCTAAGTGTCTCAGTGTTTTTAAAGGATAATAACTAATACTGTGAAATGAAACATTCTTTAAGAAATCAGTTTTTATTGAATGTATAGAATCAGTTAAAATGGTAATCGTAGTGTGCACGATAGTTGTCCTTGTCAATATTTTTATATTATGCATGCTTTCATTTACTGCAATAAATTTATTAAATGTACTCATATTTAATATATAAATAAAAGCATTATCTTTGTATGGGCGCTTTAGCTTTTCCTGATTTCTCAACAAATGCTTGTATATCATTTTCAATCATCTGAATTATATCAAATAATGCGACAAATAAAGCGTTTCTTGACTTCAAACGTTTCAACGTCATGTTACTATTAATTATTAAAATAAAGCTTAATATTTAGGAGGAATTTCTTCTATTTTCTTTTCCTGTGGAGCTGTGGAATTTGAAAATGCGCTTTCTGCTGTGTTGAAGCATCCAAAATTTGAATAAGTACAATACATTTTGTTGATTTATAGGTAACGGATATGGTTATAGTTTTGTTGCTATTCTTCCCCGTTCATTTCAATTCTTTTATATGATCATCGTAAGCGTTCCGAAGCCCCCTTTGCGGGCTGTCGTTTCCCTGTTTTTGTTCGCTTTGGAAATTTAACGTCCGAATATCCGGAAAGCTAAGCAAAATGGCAGCTCACAATGGATATCATTTCAGTTTTACATGCAGAGTTTCCACTGATCGTTGAACTTAGTGTTTATTAGCGAATTAAGACCCGTTTCAGGTATAAAACTCTCTGAATAAGTTTGTAGACCAAAAAGATATGTAAGTAATCTTCTTATCCTATTACTACTGTTCATTTCTTATCCTATTGCTACTGTTTGAATCATTACTCTTTCTTATCAATTTTTTAATAGAAATGTATGTTTATTTTGAAAGTTAAAATAAACAAAGTCTTTATAAAGGAAGTTTATTAACGACAAAAGATTTTATAAATAAAACCTACTTTTTTGGTAATTGATTTTGAAAATCCTTAGTAAACCTCATCGTTCAAAAAAATTTGAAAAATTGGTTTGAAAAATGAAAAGACTATCTTTCTGAGACATGAAAATGAAATAAATAAAATTGATAGATCTCTGAATCTGATATGGTGATTCAGAACATTCAATGAAATATATCTGTAGATACCTATTTCGTTGTATGATATTCCATAAAATAATACACTGGCAAACTTTAGAATCTTATACTTAAAATAAAAATATTATAAATTGATACAAATTAAAACTATTTGATTTTTATCACTTTTAATAGCAATGAAAGAATCAAGAATATATAGTAATTCACAAGAAATAACAGACATTTTCTCCTTTGAAACTGTATACTTTCTTACATTTTATTTGCAATTATGAAATGTTGGCCATGCAGTACAGTAATTTTAACAAAACAATGAAGTTGAAATGTTTGAAGTCAAAGATTTCAAACCAAAGTATAAACATATTCCTGCCATTTCTCCACCTTAGAAATCTCTTTTTTATTGTTAGTCAGTTAGGGTTTTCACTTACTTTTAATTACAGAAGGGAATGAAATTAAAATGATTGAATTCCGTGTATAAAAAACCCCTTCTTATTATGTACAGCATAATTACAATAAATGTGAGTCTGTTTCATAAAACAATTATATAAAATTTTCAAAAATAATAATTTTCGTAAAAAAGTAATGGATTATTAATAGATGACTTGAAAACAATTTTATATCTGTATCTTTTAAATTATTAGGGAAATATTGTTTTGATACGTAATGCGATCTATATCTTATATTTTTGAGTCTTAAAATATTTTTTTGAAAAAAAAAATCTTATACATAATTAGCTGCTATCTTACCTTTCAGACTGTACATTGCAGTGTAGTAAACCATATACCTCTGTAGTATAATTTTTTTCGTACCATATATTGTAATACATCAACCATATCCTTTGCATTCATGAACAGTCCAACTTTTGAAAGCCTAATTTCTAAACGGTTCTGAGCGGCAACATAGATTTCCAAATTCATTCCACTTTTTTAGGCCCTTAAGAATTTTCGAATACAGTTAATCAAATAACCTTGATACATTCACAATAAAAACGATTTGAGATTTTAATATTTTTCATAATTATTAGAGAATTTTGGATCCTTTGAAATATCGTGTTTGCAGCTATTTGCAGCTATATATAACTATTTGAAATGCCCTTTTTCTGTTTTTTAGGTTCTGCAAAGTTTTAAAATTAATTTTTATATGCAAGATATTTTCTTAAAAATTTGTTCTGGGCAGTGTTAACAAATGTTATGACATAAACATAAATTTTAAGGTAATGCATATTTAAATGAACAAATTTGAAATTAAGTATTTATGGTCAGATACAGGCCAAATCTCGAAACTTTTTAAAGATATTTTAAGCTAGAATATCCAGCTGATTGCGTCCAATACAATAATTTTTATGGAGCTCTGATGGTGGATGATAGACATGGCAAGAGGATTAAGATCTGCAAAAGAAAATTGTACTCAAAAAGTATAGAGAATATTGTCATAAAACAAAAGGTATCAATTTATTTATCAATATTTATCACGTCTGCTTCAAAGTAATCACCTCCGACTGTAATGTACTTTTGTTAACGCTTTTTCCAATCCTTAAAACATGTCTTAAAGTCGTTTTCGTGAAACCCCTTCAGGGTTCGTAGCAAATTTTTTTGTTGCATCAATAGAGACAAAACGGCTACCACAAATAGGCCGTATCAATCGTTAGAAATAAGAAAAAGACTCACGGTGCCATATCAGGTTCATATGGAACTTCTGGACCCGTATTGTTGACTTTTTTTTTGTTAAACATTCATGAATAATAATGGCACTATGAGAGAGGGGATTATCTGCTGTGCAAAACTCATGGGTTATCTCGCTACACATTTCAGGTCGTTTTCTATATAGGAACTTCTTCCATAATGTCTCTAATAGTTAAAAGACGATAACTAAGCACCAATTATCTGAACTGATCAACATTATGATGATTAGATGCAGTGGATAGTATACCAGAACGTGATTCATGTACAACGGATTCTCTGCATCTTTAAACATTTCATATCACCGAAATACTCTTGTCTTTGATAAACACTTATCTTAAAGGTTTTTTGCAACGTTTCAAAATTTAATGTATATTCTTTGCTCAATTATGCTCCCCATTTTGAAATTCAAATGCTTATCTCATTAAAAACGGATTTATTTTCTGGTGATAAAATGAAATTAACTACTGAGTGTTGCCAAATGTTTATAAAAGTCATAAAAATATTTGATAAAAAATTTCAAACGTTTTATAGCACATATGCATTTTAAATGAAGCATTCCCGATACTTTTTGATCGCAGTAGTATCACTCCTCAAATTTTTTCATATAAATTCTATACAAATATTATAAAAGAACGAAAAGTTAATCCAAATAAAAGTGTTTGTTAATTCTGTACTTAGTTAATCAGAAACTATAACCACAATTACCGATAAATTTCACAATAAAAAAAAAGAACTTCATCATGGTATCTTGATTTTGAAATTTGGAAATGGTTTGGGAATTGGGTTATAATATATTAACCTGCTGTAACAAGGCGTAGTTAAAAAAAGAAAAGAACTTTCTCACGATAAGTTAACTGTCAGCAATGCCAACTAAACTGCCATTCTTTTCTGTTTATTTGATTGCCGTAAGAAAGAAATAGACATTTTCAAGTACCTTTGACCAAACGTTAAATGAAACTCATTTTTAATTAGACACAATTAATTGTTTGAATTAACATATCCGCGTTCCAATTATTTTCACATTCTATCCGAATTTCATACTTTTTGCATTAATACAATACGTTCAGAATTTTTTCTTAAAATCTCTTAATGTCTGATGTAAAATAATCTTTTGTCTTAATCAGACTCCTTCACATTTTTTCGAATTTTGAATCATTTTATACGATGTTATGTAACTGATAGCAATAAGCACTAACACTGAGTGGAAGTGAGTCTTTCAAATTTTAATTGGTTTAGAAGTTAATATCGTTTATTCCTTATATTTTGTTTTATTACGAATCTATATTTTGACATGGATTTTCAATGCATATAAAATTTCTGCAAAAAACTTCATCTTATAGCACTATTTCTTTTCAGATTACACAAGGAACGGATTTGTGCATTGATGAGCTGCGTTGAAAAATTCAAAATGAAGTTCCATATTTTTCGTTCTTCACGCAATACTAATGCTTGGAAGAATTATCTTATTTTCTTTTTCATGATAATAACCATTACTGCTTTATATATTCATTTCGTAAGGCAAATCGTTCCATTTTCATTAATTTATTCTGAACAAAATACCAAATCTTCAACGGAGTTTCAGATATTTAAGGAGAACAATTACAAAACGAAAGAAAATGCTTTTCCAGTTGTTAGAGAATTTGTATTAAATCCTTCAATATCCAAATTTGTTAATGAAAATGCGAGAACTGTGGGATTCCAGTACCAAAGCTACAAAAATCTTTCGTCCATTAATTCATCTGAAAAGATAATTTTTCTGGCAACGCCATATTTTGGAGAGTGGAACCCTGAACACTTTTATTCCTTGCATCTTGGCAGCAAGACTTTCCTTAGATATTCTTGTCCTGTCTATAACTGCCATGTTACCAAGGATCCATCCAACATTCACCGGGCTGACGCATTGCTTTTTCACGTACGGGATCTCGAGGTCTTCAGCATTCCACGTCGCTATTCGTTAAGTCAAGTGTGGATTTTGTACTCTATGGAGCCTCCTTGGCTAGAAGTAAGAGACATGCGAAGGTTCAACGGAATTTTTAATTGGACCATGAGCTACAGAAGAAAGTCAGACATCTTGATGCAGTATGGATTTATAGGAAAAATGCCACGTCCGATGGTGAAGTTATCTAGACAGAAGGAAAGGCTAATTTCCTTGCGAACGAAGCAGAACAAGGCTGTCTGGTTTGTCAGTAACTGCAATACTGATAGCAACCGGGAAGAATATGTAAAACAGTTGAGGAAAATATATCCTGTTGATGTATTCGGAGGATGTGGCGTCGAATTTTGCAGACCTGCTGAAACTCAAAAGTGTTACACTAGAGTGGCCATGCGGTATAAGTTTTATATCGCTTTCGAAAATGCTGTTTGCAGAGATTATGTAACTGAAAAATTGTTTAATCCTTTGAATTACGATATCATACCGGTTGTTTTAGGAGGTGCAGATTATTCAGCAGTGGCTCCACATCATTCGGTGATAAATGCCATGGATTTTAGCAGCCCTGAAGACTTGGGTGGATACTTGTGGAAAGTATCTAAAAACAGCGCTCTTTACTTGTCTTACTTTTGGTGGAAGAACATTTACAAACCCTACTTACAGCCGTGGATGTGCGATTTGTGTGTGAAATTGCATGAAAGTCCTGTACCTCAGATATGGAATGATCTTGACCAATGGTGGAATGAAGGATATACTTGCTCTAGGTGGTCAAATAACAGTTTTACGCTTACGAAAGACCATAAATTTCCATTTTATCACACAAAATTGTTTTAGCGAATTCTGATTCTATATATTTTATATTTATGAAGAAAGACAGTTTGAACCTTGCTCTTGTTAAATCATTAAATGAATCTATAAACTTTGTATATTGAACTAACTGTATATAATTGAAATTTTCAATGCCGGTAATTAGATGTGGTAATTTCTGACAAACCGAATGATAGCGACAAGTCTTTATTATAAAAAGGAAAACTAAAGTGGTGGGTGATTCACCTCAAATGTAGAAAAAAAAGAGGTCGAGAAGTCTCTCATTTTTTTATTATTTATTTATTACTGTTACTATGGTTCGTAAAGAATATTTGCCACACATTTTTACTGATCTAACTGAACAATCAAGAATACATATATATTTTTTTATCGTTGATATAAACACTAATGAACTTCATCTGAAGTCCAAAAGTTTTCAGTCAACAGTGATGAAATAATTTGTCATTTTGATGAAACAAATGTAATCATAAATGTTATCAAAGAAGAGGATAAATCTGTCATTCTATTGATTTCTTTACTCTGTTATGAAGTAATCGATTACTTCTCAATGCTTAATGCTATTCGTACATTTTTAAATCAAAGATAACTTCCCTGTCTTAAAATACACAGCTTTTGGTGCATTCAAATGTAGTTAGCTATCATATAAATTGAACTTCTAGGAATTTCTTTTTTTGGACTAAGCAGAAGGAATTACGTGATTTAACCTAATTTTTTAAAATTATGTTAATTCATTGAACCATTGATAGAAATAGCTGTGAAAATAAATCACGGACATTTTCAAACAAGACCAGTGATAATAAAAACAACAGAAAAATAAATCATGTCAATAGTCAAGTTTTCTGACAGAAAAATAAATTTCAAATAAAATGGAAATAGTATTTCTGTTAGACTTTCGGGAAACAATCTTTATAATCAGATTTTTAATTCATTAAAGAATGCTAAATATACAGTCCGAGTAAATTTATAAAAACCTATATAAATTATTTAAAATATATAAATTTGTTAGCCTATTTCTAAAATTATTTATAACTGTGATTTATAAAAAACTATCTAATATTTCTAAAAATGCATGCCATCGATAGATCTCATACATGGTGATTTTGGAAATCGTGATAACTGCATCAAGAAATAATAAAATTATACCATATTATAGTCTTAGAAAGGAATTATAATAAAGGTTTTAGAAAGGAATTATAATAAATTTTTCTTGCAACTAAATCCGAAACTAAGAAATAATCTACATTTAGCTATGTTTATTGATAAGGTTATGTTGAATATATAAATTAATTTCATGCTTATTTTGATACTTTGAGTTAAAAAGAGAAGTTTAATAAGAGATGAAAAAAAAATTAATAAAGGTGATAGACTTCTGAATCTGATATGCTTATTCAATGCATTCAATGAAATATATCTGTCGATACTTAATTTGTTGTACGATATTCCATAAAATAATACACTTGCAAATTTTAGAAAGTTATACTTAAAACAAAAAATTTAAAAATTTATACAAATTAAATTTTTTAAAAATTTGTATGATCAATTCGATTTTTATTATTTTTAGTAGCTATAAAAGAATCAAGAATTTTTAGGAATTTTGGAAGAAATAACAGACACTTTCTTCTTTGAAACTGTATTCTTTCTTACATTTTATTTGCAATTTGGAGATGCTGACCTAAAAGTGAAATTTGGATAATGGAATCCTAACTTTTTTTCTTTCAAGGTATTGGTGAAGGCCATTTTTATAACAATGATTAAAGCACGAGTGAGTGTCGGGGGAAAAGTATATAATAAGTTCAATAAAAACAAGTTATTAAAAACACACCTTTATTAGTGTGCGCACTAAAAAGCAGAATTTTTTTATTTTAATCATTTTCTATTTTTAGTCTTTAGTTTATAATTCATTTTTATAAATATTAAGGAGTGACGAAATCGTTTTTTTTTCAAATTTACTACCAGATGGTGTCATTAGTATGCAATCAAAATTTAATTGAATTAATCGATTAATTGATAAGTTCTAAAAATATTGACTTATGCATTATCTTCAATACATAAGTCCACAAAATTTTAAAACTCTACCACATTAGTAAATGAGTGAAAAAAAGATTTCAAAATTCCAACTTTACAAACATGAAACTAGTTAAGTTGAATAAGAGTATTTAGAAATTAAGTGAAATTAGAAAAAAAAAACATGTAGCAAGTTAAATTTTATATTTATTGTTAAACATTAATCTAATAACTTAAATTTTAAATTTATTGTTAAACATTAATCTAAGAACTACATATTTATTTTACATGTAAGAATTTTCCAAAAGAATTTAACTTCTTTATTCGACCTCTGATGTTCTTTTATTTAAAAGATAGTTCGGCAGTAAGATATCTATCTTATTGTTTTAGAGGTATCAGAAAAATTATCATTTTATTATCAGAGAGATAAAATTTTGAGTTAAATTTTTAGAGCTTTCATCCAGTGTACAAGAAGAAAAAAGTGTGAAAACGAATTGGAAAAATGAGCGAAAAAGACTTTGAAATCGTCTGCGCTAAAATAGAGGACAAAAAGGAATTTCTGAATTCTATTAGCCAGGAAATATGGAAAATGCCGGAGCTTCAGTTCAAAGAGGTGCAGGCCCATGCCGTGCTGACTTGTGCGCTCAAGCGATGTGGATTTCAGGTTCAAAAACATTATTTCATGCCAACGGCCTTCAGAGCAGAATTTTGCCCTAAAAAAGGTAAGCATAAAAATGTTTTTATCATTATTAACACTTCTTTCAACCAGCGGTATTGTCTTCCCCCTTGACTTTCTCCCATACTTACGGAGCGTTTCGTGTTTAGCTTCGTATCATAGTGAAGAAAATAAAGTATAAATTTTCGAACTCTTCCCTTTGAAAAGTTAGTTCCAAAATTTGAATTATGTGTGAATTATTATAATTTTAGTATGAATTCTGTTTATTCAGCCTGTTGTGCTTTTGAGTTATAATGTTGACATAAAAACGGACAGTTCAACAGATAGTCCTCCCTTTGATGGATTTAGTCCAAAATAAGACACATATCTACAATTTTGGTGTAAAGATCATGCACCAAAATCCAGCTATCTTGCGTTTTTGACTTATCGCGTTCTCATACTTACGGATAGATAGACTGACACTAAGTCAACTCGTTGAAGGACTTGTCCAAAATTTGACATTTATTACAATTCTAGTAATAGAACCTTGTTAGGAAAAGGGTAAATACAATATATTATGATTAATTTATCTTTTTCCTAACAATGGCCCGCCTTTTATTATCGATTGATTCACGCTACTGGGCCCATAACCTTAATGAGATTTCTATCTCTTTGAAAAATATTACGTAAAACTTTGGCTGTATTTTTACTTCAAAGAAATTCTATAATTACGCAGTGGCCTTTAAATCTAATCGAATACTAATATGACTTTTAATGCAACAACTTTTAGTTGATTAAAATCAGAATCAACAATATTTACGGCTAACGGCATTTATTCCTTTAAGTGCAACAAAAAATATAAAAGCACAAAGTTACTATTACAACTTTAAAAATAGAAAAATATTTACATGCTCATTTGAACAACAGTAGCGTGAATTAACCAGCGAGCGAAAGCAAAGAGGATAAAAAGCCAAACAAAATGCTTGCAACCGCTTTTATACAATCTTCTGGAGATCACGTGAGAAAGATTTGCATAATCATTTGCATACAATGTGGTAGTTACGACTCGGAAACATAAATATCGGAATCTTATGCTAATTAGATGATCGCATCTAAAAATAATTTAATCTTGCACAAAACTAATACAGCACGAGATTAAGAACTTCAATTTATTATTTATAATAAATTAAATCGATTATGCCAAATTTCATCTAATTATCTCGTTGAGGTTTTGAGTTCTCATTTTCACAGACCGTCAAACCGACAGACAGACATAGTTCCAACCAGCGGGAGTGGTCTCCCCTAAACTTTCTCGTATACTTCTAACACATGTAGAAAAAAAAATAAGCTAAATGAAGTGAAGCGAACAAGAACCCCTAACGCAGTGGAGAAAAAAATAAGCGAAACGTCATACCACTATTTCCAAAGGTCGTCCAACGCGGAAGAGGAATTAAAAGCCGGCGTGGTTACCAATAGGGCTGGGTGTATGATAAAGAAAATGAAATTTGTAATTTGAACATATTTTTTTTAACCGATTGAGACAAAAATTGGACAAAAGTCTACTATTAAGGTAAGAAGGCCACATACCAAATTTCATTTATCAAAGTAATCTTTTAAAAAAGTTATTGCGTTCAAAAGTATGAGATTACACAGACAGACAGACAGTCAACCCTTTGACGGATTTAGCCAAAACTACATACGGACCTACATTCCTGATGATAAAACTGTGTAACAAATTTTATCCATCTAGCTGTTCAAATTTTTGAGTTACAGTGTGCCCATGAACGAGGACAGACAGACAGACTTCCTGTAGACGTATTTTGTCCAAATTTTAACGGAAACCTGCAAATTAAGTGTCAAGATCACATACCAAATTTCATCCTTGTAGATCGAATAGTTTTTGAGTTATCGTGTTCACAGAGACAGACAGACATAATTCCAAAATTGTGTTTTTCGGACTCAGGGAGGTCTAAAACGTGGAGATTCGTCAAAATCTCGATTTCGAATTTTTTTGATGATTACAATAATTTCCCTTTGCATACTTCGTATACGAGAAAGTAAAAATGGCATTTTATGACTCGAGGAGGTTTAAGGTGTAGAAATTCATCAAAATCACACGATCAAATTTTTTACAATTACAATACTTTCTCTTAATATACTTCGTAAAAGAAAAAGTAAAAACAGTTTTAAATTGATAAATTTTCAGTCCTCTTCAAGATCTTTAAGAAGTTAGCACAGACTTGGACTACTATTTCTGACGAAAGAATTAGCCTGTAAGTCTAACATGCTTGTCAAAAACATGATATTCTTAAATTATACCGAGATTGTAACGAAGGGAGATTGTGACTGATTGTGATAGGAAGATTATTTTTAACTTCAAATTTAATCATTACATTATACGAATATCTGTAAAATAGCATTTTATTTTCATACAAGTTTTTGTTATAACCAAAGAGAAGTTTTCTTTTTTTTACTTTTTTGTCAAATAAGGTGAGTGGATAGCTTCGAAACTAAATTTTATAACTATAAAATACTACTAGTAGGTGAACTAAACAAAGACACGACTGTTTAAGTTTTATTTGACTTAGATTCTCTTTGGACAGAATTGGGAGATACAAAATTTGGATTATTCTTATCAGTGTGCATTGAAAATTTGTTTGCCCCCAGTTAAGAATATTCGAATCTCCAAGATTGTGGGTATTCTGTACAACAATCGCGGTTGACTCAGTCGTGATAAGAAATTATTGATAAATATACCATGGAATGACAGCGATTGATAAGATGTTGAAAACGCTTATTAGCAAATTTCTGCCGTTGTATCTTTGTCTGCGTACCACTTTTAGAGAGAAAAAAGAATGCGTATGTTTTGCCAAACTTATTTAGGTTTTCAAATAAGGTTTTTATTCAACTTTTTTTAGAAATCAAAAATTCTTGCTACCAATGGCATATCTATGACATGTAGCAAAGACTGCGGGATTTCAGGAGAATAAAAAATTGTACTTCTTAAAACCCACACCTGACAGGTAGACAGGTGTTTCAGATTTGCGAACGGATTTCATATTAATTCGTCTCCGTATTGGACACACGGTTTACACATACAACACTTGCTTTTTGGTGAAACTGCATCCATATACACTTGATACGACACATGTTATTCAGACGTTCGTGTTCAAATTGAAATTATACAGTTTTAAACTTCCGCCGTTAATCATTTTTATGCGATAGTTTTATCCGTCAAAGAATTAGTGGTAGGGATGGGAAAAACCTGCAGGTTTTAACCGAAAAACGGTAATTTTGTTTCGGTTAACCGGTTTTTTCGGCTATTTTTTTGTCTCGGTTATAATCGGTTATTTTTAAAAAAATCGAATAACCGTGTAATAAACCGGATAGCAAGATAGGCTCGATTTTAGGTTCGATTCGACTAAATTTTACAGATATGAAACTTTGAATTTCATCGCCTTAGGCCAATCCCCGACAACCGCTTCCTCGGAGAGTCAGTTGGTTGGATCATTAATGAAAGAGTCTTTATGAACAGATAAATATTGGCCAATCGATTGATTTCCTGTAAAAACAATGTTAATAAAATATTTTGTCTACATACGGCGTTTGTTATTTTTATAAAATAGCTGAAAACCGGTTATTTTGAACGGTTATAACCACTAGGTTAAACCGGAGATGAAAAAACCTGAATAACCGAAAACCGGTTATTTTCGAAATAACCGCCATCCCTAATTAGTGGAAGAGGATTTCCATGCGAATGCCTTTTGTTTCTCACAATAACAGCATACTCTCTATTATCCGTGCGCGGATTATCCGGATTGAGGATCATCAGTGCTCATTCCGGTCTCACAAAACAAATTGAAGAGAAATATTATTAAAAGGGGACTTGGCGCCCTAAGAATTCCGGAAAATCAATGAAAATATCGATTTTCAAATTTTGAGTGGAAAATGATCCTCGAACCTTTGACTTAATAATCTGAAAGTTTCAAAACAATCAGACAAATATTTAGTGAGATATGAAGTTATTTTGTCTAACATTTCATCACGTGCCACGCCCACTTCCATTGTTTAAATCATGCATATTTCATGTGCAAGTTGCAAAGCCACCTAATTTTTTCCATAAAAGCAAAGCAAGATAGTTGTTTCAAACAGCAGCCGTTTAATCTTTGTTTGTTTACTGTTTTACTGCTTTCGCTTCTTTATTATTTATGAAGCATATCGTCATCATTATCATCATCACTGCTTTCGCTTCTCATTTTGTTTGAATTTCTCACTGTCAATAAAATTTCAATAAAATGGTTTTAAATTTTTTCTCTGTTATAATGCATATCTGATAAATAGTACGGCAGATCATTTATTAAATATTTTGACTAAAAAATTTGAAAAAAGTGAAATTTTTCGCATTTTTAAATTTTTTTTTCTAATTATCCCTATAAATGAAGATGCTAATTAATAATTATAGTAATAATAAATATTAATAAAATTGATAACTTAGGACTCGCAAATGTCAGGTTATTGCTCTGAAAAAAAAAACTAGCTTGATATAAGTTGTTTTTGTTACAATTTTATTGTTTCTAAAACTTTAAAGCTTTTTTCCTCAGTATGCTTTTTTCCAAAATTGTGTCTGCTACAAAATGAAAAAAGTCGATCTCTTTTTATTCTAATTACTTGAAATCTTTTCTTTTCACTCACAAATGCATGCTTAATAGAATTAGAGATGGATTTGTAAAAATTTTGATTAGAAATTTTTTTTTAAATGTACAAAGTGAAAAATTCTGATATTTTCCAAAAATTTTCACAAAATTTTGAACAAATTTTTTTTCTCTGAAACTAATGTAGATATCAAAAATCCGATCCCTGTTTCTGTTAAGTACATTGAGAGGTCCCTTTAAAAAAATTTGGAGAAAAAATATTAAAAATTGTATGAGAAGAAGCATTTCAAAAAAGGGTTAATTTTTTAAAAAATTTAAAATTTTTAAATTTGTAATTTTTCAAAATGAAAAAATTTTTAGAAATTTCAGTTTCTGCACAGTTTACATCTATCTACTACAAAATTGAATAAGTTTGATCAAAATTGTAGAAAAAAAATTTGGGGGTGCCAAGTTTCCTGCTTATCAAGCATGTAAAACCGATGTTGATGTTCGATCGAGAGATTCATTCCGTGAAACAAGTGAGCCATGACGGCGAAGGCTAAAGAATAGATTTTTTTCTTCTTTCTTCCTGTATGTGCAATCTCTACCGGTTCAATCCCTATTTTTCCGAGAAATGAATCATCTACTTCCTGCTAGCTTATTCTCGTACGAAACGAACACGCTTCTTCCTGACACGTCATTCTTTAACTTCTTCGTCCTCTTTCACTTTCGCACGTGTTCCTTTAGTTTTTGCGTCTTGTTTATCGTCAGTTAGTAGCGTGAAATTTTTTACTGGTAAACATGAGTGGTGTGAAACGAAAACGAAAAGTTTTAAATGTTAAAGAAAAATTAGAAATCCTTCAAAAACTTGATAATGGAGAATCAGCTAGTACTGATGCAGAAGAGGTGCTAAATGAGGGAAGTACAATTTATCATTCTGCTGCTCTACAATCTGTGGAAACTTTGTTAGATTTTAAGGAACAAAGAGGATTTGATTACGGTGACATTACTGCGTTTCATAAAATATGTGTAGATATACGGCAAGAGATGAACAAAGAGCAGAAGCAAAGACACATTACAGATTTTTTTAAAGCCGTAAATGTTAAAAGGAAAATTCCTAGGTTGATGTTACACAGCATGCAAATGTAAGTAATTTTTATATTTTTGTACTGATGTTGATTTTTCTTTAATAAAAAGGAGTTTTCGGATTATCCGTGTTTTTCTATTTCTTCCCGGTGATTAACCCGGATAATTGGGAGTGCACCATAATTAGTTTTATACTTCACATCTGATCGATTTCATCGTTTTGTCTTTACAATTTTAATAAATTTGTACATTTTAGCCTTTTCAAATTTATCAGGAATTTAAAGTGCTCAGAGATTTTAAACCTTCATCATTTGGAGGTGTTTCTCAATGCATTGTTTCAGTACGGAAATATTACAGTGATGTTAAATTTTAACCCTGCGACTGGCACAGCATAATCATCTTCAGCTGAAGCTCTGTTAACCCATGTGCACCTACCAGAGTGAGCGTAAGAATTTTATGGCGCAAGAGTCAGGTTTGGCTATGCTTAGGGTTGCCATAATTTCCAAGCATTGATACGAGACGTTTAAGAGCCAAATAAATAATGCATGAAAAAGTGGGTAGGTAATGGCTTATTTTATCTGATAAAAAATCAATAAAGATTAAGCAATCTAATAAAATAAGCACGTAGAAGAATAAAAACAGATCCAAGACTAATCCGTTTTAGCCCAGTCATTTTTTTGAAGTTGCGCCATAAAATTAATTATTCTTTCACATAATTATGAAATTGGGCGCAAGTCAATTTAAAATTATAATGACAAATCAAAACTGCTTCAGTTGTCTTCATTGAGGATCTGTTTCTTTCGTCCGACCATTGAGTTGACATGAGGGAAAATATTACCACATTTGCATTGTGGGCCGGAATGGCAAATACGTATTCGCATATCTTTATTGCACATGATTTCTGAACAATATATGTACTTTGTATCTGCAAAAAATTTCAGTCATTTCTCTTCCATACTCAATTTTATAGTTGCCTGGCATTTTTGTTTGGCATTATTTTTCTCTAAATAATCTTAGGCAGAAAACGGGACAAAAAAGAGACAAATTGTAATACGGGACTGAGCTGTGAAATACGGCGACAGTCCCGAATATACGGCACGCATGACAACCTTATGCTTCACCAGACATACGGTGAAACTAAAGCAGTTAAAAATCTGAAGCGTTTTAAATTTTAAAGTTTTTAATTGTGAGAAATAAAGCACGATTAAAAATGCGGTTAAAATGAAGTCGTCTCGCATGAGTGACAAGAATAACTGTTACTCATGGTATTAAATATACTTAGTTTACAAGAGGTTAAAAGTAATCATTACGGAAATGAAATGCATTGTAAAATTTCAACAGACAAGACGAAAAGAAGCGAGTCAAAAACAAAAATTTAGAAAAAAGAATGTCATTAAATAATTCTACAATTTCAATTGGGAAATGTAAAATAAAACATTCATCATTAAATTAAACTTATTTTAATTATATTAACGTCTCGTTTTGAACGCTGACCTGTACACGATAGCTATTTTGGGATGGACCAAGTAATTCTGAACCGTGGCCAGATGACAAGGACTACACGTGAGGCATACACCTCTCCAAACTCATGATGATACAAGTCTGAATTGAAAAATAAAAGATATTTAAAATGGAAAATTAAAATTTATATGGGAAATATTAATAAATTGTGGTCAAAAGCAGAAGTAGAGCCGTTGTTAATAAATTTAAATAAAAACGGTTGTTTTAAAGACACGCTTTTATTAGTGTACTAAACAAGAAAAATGTTATTTCATTTATTAACCTTTTAATTATGAGATAAGTTTTTTCTGTTGCTGTTCGAACATTCAAGATATTCATGATACTTTTATGAAAATGCATTTAAGCGATGTGCATAAAAAGCAAAACGATTGATGAAAGTTTCAAAACATTATCAGCTTCCTGTGAAACGGGGTGAGCCCAAATATTTTTTGTCTTCATCAATTTGTAGACTGTCCCATAAATATTCTTATGACAAAATTTTCACTGTAAAATGTGAGTTCCCACGATTCACGAGAACTGATGTGGACTATTGTATTCAAATTAACTCCAAATGTTTCGAATTTTACCAATCTTGATATACTTTTGTCCAGTAGTGTATCTGTATTTTAACTTGGATTGATACAGAATGTCCTTGTTAGATAAACAAAAATGTGATTCTAATGCCCGTTACATTAATTGACATTTTTGCTTCAGATGTGGGTCCCACTGTCGCTATTCTCCTCGAATATGACGCCTTACCAGAAATTGGGCATGCTTGTGGACACAATCTCATTGCGGAAGCTGGCCTGGCTGCAGCTATAGCAGTCAAGGCAGCGATGGAAGAGGACGCTGAACTAAAAGGAAAGGTGAATCATTTTTATACTTTTCAATAAGAGGACTTCGAACTTCGTTTTATTTTAATCAAACAGCAAGTTGTTAGACTGAAATAGGCAGCTATTTCTCCATAAGCTTTTGAAGGTTGACCTGGAATGTGATTGATCTTTATTCCTAATAATGGACAACGTCGAGAGCAAAGAAGGGACATAGGTTGTTTAGTGTTTGGAATTCCAATTAATCAGATATGTAGTAAAAACGAAGCGTAGTAAATGGGCAGCTTAATGCCCAAATTAATTTGAAGGAAGATCACCACAAGAATTCCTTTTTTTTTTTTACTGTTTTTCGTGGTGCTCACCGTGTGGCTTAAAGGTGGGGACGGTATTAACTATTAGTAAAGAACGTATTGTTAATTGTCCTCTTTCCATTGTGCATCTATCATTTTTGAAATTTCACTTGTCCGTATCAATAAATCTATTTCGCAGCTCCATTAAAAGGGAATGATGATACTGTGCTCGCTTACGGAATTTATAGAAAATCGTCGAAATTATGGCAGGATATTTTGACAGCAATAAGAATAAAATAAATGGAAAACATACATTTTACTCAAACCTATGAAAATAAAAGCATAAAAGAATTTGATTTTGACTATACAAAGGAAATTTTTTATTTTACTTTACAAAGAAAAAAACAACAACTAAAATTATAATGAGGCATTTCATCAAGTTATAATACAAATGTTTCCTTATTCAGTCTAAATTTGTGTAATTTTCAGAAAATATTTTTTGATCAGATGAAGTTAGGCATCAAACATAAAGGCTGCTTAACTGTTTCACAGTTAAAATAAATAAATGAAGAAAGTCCTATTTAAAATCCTGACGTGAACAATAAAATCTATTTCATTGTTCATGAGATACCAGCCTACAGTTCATTGCAAATCGTTGATTGTCAGTGAAATAACGAAATACAAATAATCGATTGTCACTTGTTGAAAATTCTTATATTCGAATTTGTCTCTTGCAGTTGGTAGTGATGGGCACTCCGGCAGAAGAAGGTGGAGGTGGAAAAATCCAACTGCTGGAATTGGGGGCGTTCGAAGGCATTGACGCAGCGATGATGGTGCATCCTGCTCGAGTCACGAACATTTTCCCTCGTACACTCTGCAACATTAGGGTAAGTGTTATAACACAAGACGTTAGTGATCCATTTACACACGCTTAGAAAAGTCGGAGGGGAGGGGAAGAAATGCGTCGTGTAGTTGCAAAAGTAGCCATCACCATTTTGAAAAGTGTGATTTTTTCAGGTATTTCCAAGTCCATTTTATCCTTTTCATACCAGCTGCCTAAAATTGTATATTTAACACACTTGCAAAACGCTTTGAATGTCATGCAGCTTATTTTTTCAATCTCATCTTGACTAGATGTGACGGAAAACAAACTTTTCCCCAAACTTTTCTTATTTTGGAGATGGACACTTTTGCAGCTTTTTTGACACAAATATTGTAAGTAACATTTTTTTAAAACTTTAAAAACTACAACTACTTTTTATTTGTTACAAGTTCAAGTAGTAGTGTGCTGGGGGGTTTTGGCACAAGGTCCATGCTGCACCAAACTAAAGGTTGATTAAATGATAAACGTCAAACAACTTACAGAAGGTTGTACGAAGGAAAAGTAATGTTTTTAAGTTCAAACAAAGTAAGTAATATGATAATAGCCACGAATTGTCATCAATGACATGTTATAATTTGACGAGATAAGTTAAAACAAATCAGCTTAAAACGTTACAAGACCTCGAGTTTAAAATACCATATATGAATTTCTGTTTTTCGTCTTAAAAATAATTAATATTTCATTAATTTAACAATATTGTTCGAGAAAGCCTTTCAGAATTTCCAAACATACACAATAATCGTATAATACATTTAAGTAAATCATTCTGTTTTTACTTCACTTTTGTAAAGTTAGAATGACTTTCTATATCAAAGCAAAAAACATTATAAAGCATTAAAAATTCAAAAATTCGAAACGTAAAGTACAAGCAAATTTTGTTAATAACTATTCTCATTCAGCAAAACACTTTGATAACTAAGATCAGTACTTTGATTGCAGAATTGTGCAGTTTTTAATTTTTGATTTTTGAAATATTGTTTTAAATCTATTTTCATTCAACAGAATGCAATTATTTGTATGGTTTTTGTGAATAAAATGAAAATGACGTTTTCTAAAAAACAAAAAAATAGGAAAAATGTTTTTATTAATATTGGAAGAAAATTTTAATCATTTTCTTCAAGTAATTCAATGAACAAGAAATAAAAAGAGAGAGAAAATATAGTAGCTAAATATTAAGAGAATAAAGGGGAAAAAATATTAGCTAAAAACTCATAGGCAGAAAACTTGGAAAAAAGGATTAAATAATTAAGCATAAGATTTTAGTATAATAGTATTATGTAATACAAAACTTTAAAAGTTACATAAAAATATACCATGAAGCAAAAAAATTCGATGCACAATAACAAATCCGATTTACGATGAAACCCGAAATTCGACATTTAAGAAGGAGTAATATCTTTAAAACTCAATAATAAGCTACGATGATTGAGAGGTACGTTAAACTGGTTGGAACTTTTTTAGGGTTTAAACAGTATGTAAAATGATATAAAAAAATCCTGTAACAGTAGATATCTTGAATCCTTTCGTATATAACCAAGGGGTAAACTAGTTTATGAGAGACATTATTTTTATTATCTGGTGTGAGGAATTCTAGAGATTCACCGATTCTGAGCTTTAATCCCAAGGATTTGATTTACTGCCTTGCGATTTAGAAAGTATTTGTACTAATTATACATTACAATAATAATGAATATGAAAACTGGTCTCTACGGACCTACGTCAGGAATAAAAAACAGTTTGTGATACGAATTAGATTAGTAATTTTTATTAAACCTGTTTTGTGTGATCTTGTGTACGTGCTTGTCTAAATCATTCATGTAGGATATTACCCATAAAGAATAACTTAATCACTGCATAAATTAGATTGTGAGAGCTAGATTAATGATTTTTTTGCGATAAATGGAGCTAAGACTCCTGCTCATGATACGCCACGAGCAGCGCCCTCTTTTCCCCCACAAAACCAGCTTGCACGCTCAGAGCAGTGCAGCGCACCGTAGGCAGCAGAAAAGCTCGTAACTCCCTCGTTACTCTCTCTCTCGTCATGTATCCTAGATCAGTTTCGGCGCAGTTAAGTCGTCCGATCATCACGTTGTGGTAACTATGTCCCATTTAACTTTCCTTATGGCTCTAAATCTCTAATACAGTAATTATAATAACCCATTAACGTCTATTTCAGTTTTAATCTAGCTCGTGAATAACCATGACTTCCTGTAAATTAGTAAATCTTTTGTTATGTTTCTTTGTACATATCTCCCCCCCTGTAAATTCTCCCTATAGTATTTAAATAAATGTTTTTGTATTTTAACTTGAAGTCTCCTCGTTCATTTTGTGTAATATTTTGTTTTTGATTTAATGTAATAAAAACCCTTAAATCCCTAGACTTAAATCCGATCTACTTACCCCCTCAAGGTAACCCTTCCCAGTGGCGGATTTCCGCACAGGCGTTAGAGGCGGCCGCCTCGTGCCACGAGATGATAGGGGGGCCTCAAAATCTATGCTAGAAACATTGCTGTGCTAAGCCGACGGCGAACTTGTGATGTTGCAGTCATGTTTCTAGTATAATCTTCTCCTCAATGAAAAGTTTCTCCCTCTTTGCTTTAAAAAATTAACGAGTGCGAGGTAACAAAAGCACCAAACGAAACATTGGGGACATAAGACACTAATAAATAAATTAAATACATTACTTAGATTGTAGTTCGTCGATTGGAAGATTCAAATTTTTTAAAGTATCATTTGTGGTAAACCTTCATTTGATCTCTCTTAGAGTGCAAGTAAAATTCACACTGCACTGCAATGCAGATAGATTTCTTGAATTTTAATGGTATTCAATGGAATTTTCATAATATTGCCCTATATATCTGGCTTTGAACTTTGAAAAGAAAATTTCGCTATGTCTTACGTGCCAGTAAAATTTATTTAATGCAAAATCATATTTACTCTATGTAATATGAACTTCTAAATTTTAATGAAACACTTCTGTAACACATTTTCTCTGTAAACTTTGTATTACTGATGGAAAACTCTCTGCATATTATAAGCAAAAACACATGCTGGAAAATTTAAGATTTTAAGAAAACGCTATAACTTCCAAAATATACTTGTTACTTTTACGAAAATGCCTGTAAACAATGTAGTTATTAAACTAAACCATTGATGAAATTTGTAAATCGTTATCAGCTTTCTGTGAAGGGTAGCCCAGATTTTTTCTTCTTCATCAATTTCAGTCCTCTAAATAAATGCCGTCATGACGAATCTTCCCTGAAACTGAGAGTTGAAGCCTCTTCTTTACATGATCAGTTCTAGGAAAATCCTTTCAGCCTTTCAGGAGATTTGTCATTGCTTTATTTACGTTTAGATAAAATTTTAAAAATTATCTTAATTCATTTTCAAAGATACCATTTAAAATTTCAGGAGGATATTTTTACTATTTCTTTTCTGCCTGTATTGTTATTAGAATATACCATTCTGTCCTTTACGACAAGTTGATAAGAGAAATGTGAAATAGAAGAAATGTGGATTGTTCTACTCAGTTTATGGTAAAATTCATTATGGTTTATAAATATAAGTGATTTATGAGCTCATTTCTCCTTTTTTAACTGAATAAGTTTCCTTTATTAAACGTAGTAAAGAAAAAAAAATATTTATTAAAAATAATTTTGAAATCTTTTTTCCTATTTAATATAATTTAGATACTTGGACATATTGTGTCCATCCTCATCTAGATAGATGCAAAAAACCAGAAAATGTTACTATTCCTGTTTATTTTTTATATTATCAGAGCAATATCCTCTGTTTGAAGTAAATTGAAAAGATAAAGGGAAGCAAGGAACTTTAATTTCTTTTATCTATTTGATATATTATCCATATAATGTTATGAAAATGACGCCTTATATAGCAGACTTTAACAAGGCCCATACGCGATCAAAAGTACCCGGACACTTCCAGGATATTCATATTTTTTTAAATTCTCCGGAACCGGAAAGGGGCTAAACCGACTGCCCTGTAACTTCTACTGCATGTAAGAATACTCTAACTCATTTACAGTAAAGATTCTGTCACGAGAGCAATTAGAACCAAAAAAGGATGAAGCGAAAATGGAGTTGATATATCCTGTTTCTGAAATAATGACGCAGATGTAACTTTCATCAATGGTTATGTATGTGCATAATGTTTACATGCATTTTCAATAAGCACAGCACAGACATTCTGGAAAGAATATAATGGTTTTTCTTAAAAAAATCCCAAATTTTTCCGCCTATATTTTGCTTATAAAATGCAGAGTTTTCCACCAGATTATATACAAAACTTGCAGAAAAAGTGACAATATGAAGAGCATTGCACGTAAATTTCGGGATAAATAATTTGAATATGAAAGAAAATATGAATGTTGTAGTAAATAATTTTTTACTGCGCAAGATATATATGTTTCTTTCCAGGGGTTCAGGCAGATATGTAGGACAACTTGTAAAATTTCCGGTACGTGCCATTAATATTTAGAAGATATCGGTGTGCAGTCAACAGAAATTTCTGCTTCTTTCTAAAGAAACAAATTATTGAGTTGTATCCACAAGCTAATATTTACTAGCTTGAATTTCGAGGTATTTTATAGAATTTTACAAAGATTGAATGTGCTTTGAATGCCCAGGAATACTTATAAAATGAAATTCATAATTTAATTGCAGTTCGACGATTTTTATCTGAAGATTCAAGTTTAAAATGTATTAATTTATTGAACTTACTCATATTTTATGAAAAGAATCCAAGAAATTCTGTTCATCCACTATGATATCTTTCTAAATCTTAATATTGTCAATTTTCATACTCATTCTACATATTCAACACAATGAAAATTACGCTATATTTCGCACATGCAGTGCATACTACAAATATATTTTCTCTAATATTAAAGTATTGCATTTTTACGCAATCTTCTCTAACTGTCACCTCTTTCAATTTCGTAAAATTCGGTGAAAGAAATATGTTAACATAAAACAGACAATTAAATTTAAAAGAAATATATCTTCCCGAATATTCATGCTATGTTTACGAAAATGCATGTACTTTGGCGTTACGCATATCGACATAACCATTCATGAAGAGACCCACATCGAGACAACTTTCTGTGAAACAAAGTAGTCAAACATAATTCATATAAATCCACAGCACTCCCTAATTGCCTCGTGACAGAATCTTCTCACTGTAAATGTGATAGGTATTTACATGAGTTCAAGGACGATCGGTTTAGCCTTTTCGGAAAATTCTAAAATGTGAAAATCGAAGTCAGATACTTTTGATCACATAGTGTATATTCTTTAATGAAGCATGAGAGAAAATGGTAGAGAAATCAGATATAAATAACAATACAAGAATTAGCTTCAAATTGAATGACGAAAATAAACATGAATACAGAATTAAAAGCATAAGTAAGTTATTTTAAGTACATTTGTATCATCAAATTTTTTTTTTAGGAGAGCCTCAAAATAATTTTGCGCCTAGGGTCTCATATCGTTAAAATCCGCCACTGACCCTTCAGTGGGCATTCTGTTAATTGAACGGAATCTCACATTCATACTTAAAATTCTCTGTAGCTTGAGTAAAAATTAAAATATATCCAAACTTGTTCAATGCTATTATATATGAGGTATTTATTTTCAATGCCATCCAAATTCATCATATTAAAGAAGTTAAGTTAATGAAAAGGTAATTATTTAGAAGGTAGGCGATTTAAATATTATCATCATTGCTACTATATGAAATTTATCAAATTTTTTATGTGATGTAAATATAAGAGAGTAGTATGTATTACTTATCATTCGCACAAGTTAAAATCGGTTCAAGAACAAAAAATATTATTAATTCGCATTGTCTCTACAGTTTTATTACAATACATTAATTTTCACTTGGTAGAGTCTATCAGATTTCATTAATTCGGTAATAATTTAAGAATTTCATTAAAAGAAGCTTTGATTTCTATTCTTAAAAACTAGGTGCTCATATGGGAATGCAAACATTGCTTGAATGAAAACTATATATAAATATGTATATACTTATTTCATTTTAATTACATCATCAGGATTGAAAGAAATCTCTTATTCTGTGTTTATCTGCAAAGAAGATTGAAAAGATCATGGAGATAAAATGGCATATCTTGTTTATATACATATTCAGTTTAATTTCATTAATTACACATTCATACCAGTTATGTTTAGCGAGCAAATTTCAGAATTCAAACAAAGCATTCACATGTAGTATTGTTTGTGTACAAATCATAATTTAAATTATTCATTTTAAGTTTATCTTTTAAAAATTATTTTAAATTAATTTATCTTTTAGAATTGAAAAACTGTTCGTAACCACAAAACTATAATACGGAACTATTCGGAAAGTTTAGATAAAAATGAAATGTGTTCTTTGAATATGCAAGTTGTTTTCTGAGAATTAAATAAATAAAATATTTCTAATTACTTGTTCATTATCAGACGGAAACCCTCTCGTTTCTGCATTATCAAAGACGACTCACCAAAATAGGGGTAGTGAAAATGGAGGGGTGATGTTTATATTACCTAGCGCCACCTGAACCTGAACTTATACCGCGTGACCCGCGCCACCGAAAGGGTGTTAGACTAAAAGGTAGCCGGGAAAGTAAGATTCGAGCCCCAGGGAAGAGCATCAGGTGCCTGACAAACCCCGAGCAATTTATTTAACATCAAAAGGCTTACAAGCATCCTTAGAACATGGGATGTATTAAAGGGTATACAATATGATATTTTGATAAGAATAAAAAAGACTTATTTAAATAACAAACAAACCCACTCTGAGGTAAAGAATTACAAATGAAAACTTACATTAAAAAGAATTTAAAACACACACAAAAAACATATCTACAACGCCCAACGCAGAAGAAGATATTATGCACCACCGTACAACAAACAACACAATAAAACAATAGATATTTAAAATATAGTAAATTAACAGAAAAAATGGAATATCAAAACGGGAGGAAAAACACAAGCACTTAAGAAAACGCATCGTTCGATATAATACATATACATAAAAAAGGAAAAGCAATTTATAATATTGAAAGCAAAAAATCTACACAGCAGAGAATATCAAGAATATGGATAGTCAAGTCAATGAAAAAGTCCAATACAAAAAAAGACGAAAAGAATAGAATGCACACATGCAGTTGAGACAACACTACTAATAAAAAAAATACATTTTCTCCTCTCCCTCTTCATTCTTTCCATCCACAAAAAATCATACCTGAGACAGAGGAGCGCCAGAAACCAGGACCGGAAAAAGAACCTCGCCTCCCCACGATCTCTAAAATCTCTTCACAAGCAATAGCACGATCTAACAAAAACTTTTAAAATGCTATAATCTTACTCATTACAATACCCATTTCCGTATTAAAATCGTCAAAACTGCTAGTCTAGGGATATTGAAACGATCAGTATATCCATATCTTTCAGCAATTAAAAAAATAAAGCGTATATACAGCACTCTGAATACCTAATTGTACAATAAAAAGTTCAATAAGAATTCTTTGAATAAAGAATATCTTTTTGGTAGCCGACCGCGATTTGCTAGTGGCAGATCTCCGCCTTGGGGTGGAGGTTCAATCCGATTTTACTGAAGATCCGTGCGTATTATTGGGCTTGTTGCATTTAAATGATACGTAAGGGGGGGCAAACGTCCTCCCATGGTGGTAATTTACGGAAGCTTGGAGAGGGTGCCAGCTCGTGTCGTCCTCACGATCATCGACCGAGGTTCAAAAGTATGAGGTTCGTCTCAAAAATAGCCTCGTGTTTGCTGGGAACAGGACACGTTAATATAACTTCATCTCGTCTTTTTTGGAGTGAAGAGTAACAATATTTTTATAAAAATGCCATTGGCAATTTTTTTCCAAGTTTACAATTGCCTCTAAGTAATGTTCAAATTTTAAAGCATTCTTTATATCCTTAACCCAGAGTTGTGATATAGACTTCTGCGTACACAGACTAAAAACTAAGTAATATATACTGAATTGCGCATTGAAATATATGTGATTAGTAAGAAAGACACATTTGTTTAAAATTTTTTAAAAAAAAAAAAAAAAAATTTTTAACCTAACATATAAAATTCCCAAGTAAATTTACGATTTTCTTTTTTTAAATTTAAGCAGAAAATGCATATATTATAGAAATTAAGTAACTATCAAAACTCTAAAAATAGCTTTAAAACTTTAGGATAAAAGGAACTACTGAAATAATGATCTTTTGAATCATACTGCGATGACTTTTAAATAACTGGCTTTTCCTTTAATTGCAATAGGAATAAAAATATAAAATAAATTTGGATTGCTAAATAGTGCAATAAACAGGCAAGAAATTTAACAGTTTTGCCAAATTAATCCTTTTAATGAAAGATTAACTAAATATCCCAACAACCAATCCCTCTTATTGTTTTTTTTATCTTTTTCGCTCTCTTTTAGAGCTCTTCTTCGTATAAAGTGGTATCTAATGGTCGTAGACAACTGCTGCGAGGAATAAATTCTGCATTTGCATTTTAAATATAATCAAACAATTTTTATATACTGCTTTAATATACTACTTTACTTTAATATACCACTTTAATATAATGTAATACACTTAATTTTTTTTAAAAATATCTCAAACTTTAATATACTGCGTATGCTTATTTTTTTCTTTTTTGAAGTTTGTCAAATAATAAATTAAATATCGACGACAAACCGCCGTTTCTTCCATTGCATATGTGTTGCTTGTATATACAATACAGGTATCTCAAAATATGTATATGTCGCGGCGAGAATGTCAGGCTTATTGCAAAGAGCCTGGTGTTCACAATCTCAATTTGCCAGGCGGATTACAATAACCAGTTCTTGTCTTTGAAATATAAACCTGATTACCTCAATTCATATGACATATACACTGTTTAAAGAGTCATATATTTCTTATTTTTCCTTTCGTTTGAGGGGTGTAATTATTGGTAAATAGGTGAACCAAGATTAACTTTTCAAAAAGAAAATTTATTCTAAAACTCTGTTGGCAGTATGAAAATGCTTAGCAGAAGTACAAAGACAAGTTTTCGAAGATATCCACCAATCGACTTTATAATTAATCAGATATAAAGAATAAGTTTGAAACAGATGGAGCTGTTCAGATGTTCACCAGGCAACGTATCGGAAGACCAAGAACATCAAGAAGCTTCATCAACCAAGAAGAGTACTGGAAACTTATAGCGAAACATCCAATCTGTAGGTAAACTAGTCGTGAAGATTAGCGTCAGCAAATCAAGTGTCCATCGCATTTCGTTGAAAATGGAAAAGTTACCTTGCAACAATGGTACATGCTGTCAGTGAAGATGATCTGGGCCGAAGAAAGCAATTTTGCAAATGGTACTTGAGAAAATGTGAATAGGATGCACAGTTTCAGGAAGACTGTTTGGATCATAGTACGCTCAGGTCAAAACAGCACAATTAATCGACATAGTGCATTTGTGGAGCGGCTACAAATCCACATATTACGCGAGAATTAGAGCCGCAGAACTTGCCAAGAATGCTCCGCAATACAAATGAAATGTTTGTTGATTTGATCAATAATAGGCCATCATCAGCAGAACGGTAATAATTTTTGAGCATCTGAGGGTAGGAGGGTGTT
>BGPR01000742.1:287067-423681 GCA_013235015.1 Araneus ventricosus
GTGATTACCAATAGGGCTGGGTGCAAGATAAAGAAAATGAAATTTGCAATTTGAACATCTTTTTTTTAACCGATTGAGACAAAAATTGGACAAAAGTCTACCATTAAGGTAAGAAGGCCATATACCAAATTTCATTTATCAAAATAACTTTTTAAAGAAGTTATTACGTTCAGAAGTATGTGATTACACAGACAGACAGACAGTCAACCCTTTGACGGATTTGGCCCAAAACTACGTACGAACCTATATTCCTGATGATAAAACTGTGTGCCAAATTTTATCCATCTAGCTATTCAAGTTTTTGAGTTATAGTGTTCCCATGAACGAGGACAGAGAGACAGACTTCTTTTAGACGGAATTTGTCCAAAATTTGATAGAAACCTGCAAATTAAGTGTCAAGATCACATGCCAAATTTCATCCTTGTAGATCTAATAGTTGTCGAGTTATCGTGTTCACAGACAGACAGACATAATTCCAAAATTGTGCTTTTCGTACTCAGGGAGGTCTAAAACGTGAAGATTCGTCAAAATCTCGAGTTCGAATTTTTTTGACGATTACAATACTTTCTCTTTGTATGCTTCTTATACGAGAAATTAAAAATGGTATTTTATGACTCAAGGCGGTTTAAGACGTAGAGATTCATAAAAATCACACGATCAAATTTTTCATAATTGGATTACTTTTTCCTAATATACTTCGTAAAAGAAAAAGTAAAAACAGTTTTAAATTGATAAATTTTCAGTTCTTTTCAAGATTTTTAAGAAGTTAGCACAGACTAGGACTACTATTTCTGGCAAAAGAATTAGCCTCTAAGTCAAAACATGATATTGCTTGCTTGTCAAAAACATGATATTCTTAAATTATACCGAGATTGTAACGAAGGGAGATTGTGATAGGAAGATTATTTTTAACTTCAAATTTAATCATGACATTATACGAATATCTGTAAACTAGCATTTCATTTTCATACAAGTTTTTGTTATAACCAAAGAGAATTTTTTTTAACTTTTTGTTACTTTTTTTGTCTAATAAGGTGAGTGGATAGCTTCGAAACTAAATTTTATAACTATAAAATACTACTAGTAAGTTAACTAAACAAAGGAACGACTGTTTTAGTTTTATTTGACTTAGATTCTTTTTGGAAAGAATTGGGAGATACTAAATTTAGATTATTCTTATCAGTGTGCATTGAAAATTTGTTTTCCCCCAGTTAAGAGTATTCGAATCTCCAAGATTGTGGGTATTCTGTACAACAATCACAGTTGACTCAGTCGTGATAAGAAGTTATTGATAAATACACCATGGAATGACAGCGATTGATAAGATGTTCAAAACGCTTATTTGCAAATTTCTGCCGTTGTATCTTTGTCTGTGTACCACTTTTAGGGAGAAAAAAGAATGCGTATGTTTTGCCAAACTTATTTAGCTTTTCGAATAAGTTTTTTATTCAATTTTTTTTTAGAAATCACAAATTCTTGCTACCTATGGCATATTTATGACATGTAGCAAAGACTGCAGGATCTTCAAGAGAACAACAAATTATACTTCTTAAAACCTGCACCTGACAGGTGTTTCAGATTTGCGAACGGATTTCATATTAATTCGTCTCCGTATTGGACACACGGTTTACACACACAACACTTACTTTTTGGAGAAACTGCATCCATATACACTTGATACGACACATCTTATTCAGACGTTCAAGTTCAAATTGAAATTATACAGTTTTAAACTTTCGCCGTTAATCATTTTTATGCGATAGTTTTATCCGTCAAAGAATTTGTGGTAGGGATGGGAAAAACCAGCAGGTTTTAACCGAAAACCGGTTATTTTGTTTCGGTTAACCGGTTTTCTTCGGTTATTTTTTTATCCCTGTTATAATCAGTTATTTTTAAAAAAAATCCAATAACCGTGTAAAATTTAAAAATCCCTTTTCAGCAAGTTTGAAGGCAAAGGTAGATTCCTTCACGCTAATGTTACAAAAGTAATGAAATATTGCATATTGATCAATACAGACATAGCCAATGAGTTTGTTGTTTCCACACATTGCAATATTTACGCTGTGATTCTGTTTTCATGACATTTAATTTCTTGCTATATCAAGATTTTATCATTCTACTCAAAAGGTTATGCTAGATTTATTGGTCAGTATATTGGTCAAAATTGTTTTTATATCTCAACACATAATCATTCAACAGGTAGGAATCGTAAAGAAATAAACATCCCAGCAGTGCAAATATACCCTAGATAACATTAAGCCAGCTTATCTGAAACAGTAGCAAGAAATTGACACGAATGAAGAACGACTCTAGATTTAAAAATTAGTTTATTTAATCTAGGTTACTTTATAATTGTGTGAACATTACTTTGTCATATGAAAAAAACACATGACATGAAATATTTAAACATTACTAGAATGGGCTCATTTAGAGAACTCCCTGGTTACATAGATAATAGTCACTAAATTCTTAACACATAAGAGAATAAAAATTATTAAACATTGTGAGTTGCAAATTTAATACGCGTGTTTAAAGCATAAGATATCAATGCAGCCATTTTGAATAGTAAATTTAAATCTCCATCGACAATTAAAAGCAAATACTCAGGCAGAAAACCCCAAAACAATTTTAAAGTTAATGAGATATATTTTCAATATAAAAAAGGACAATGGGAACTCTTATATATCTATCTTTTTTGGCTATTTTATATTAAATTTATTAAACAAATCTTGGTACAGCCATGTTTAATTAAATATCAAATTAAAGTAATCTGTCAAATTAACCAATTAACAAATTAACTGTTTGATTAATTAAACTTAACTATTTACTTAAATACATTAAATATTTAATTAATTGTGACGATATCTTCACTAAAGCCTTTTTTATGGCTCATAGTATATGCCAGCAATCTTAATCTTGTAATTATCTTAATTTCAATAAACCTTATTGTGTCTATGTATGTATGTATGCTCCACATCTCCTCCTAAACCACTGGACTGATTTCAACCAGACTTTGCACACTTTTTATTTAAGACAAGAGAAAGTTCATCTTCAACTTTTCAAAAACCAAAAGTTACTTAAAATTTCAGTTAATTAAATATTAAGTAAGGCGTTTTTCCGTGATATATTTGGAAAATATTATCTCGCGAAACTATTTTTACTCCTTATAAAATTTTTTAAAAATTAGCATTTCAATAACAAAAATTCCATTTCCATAAAATTTGTTTCTCTCATTTTAATACTTTTTTCAAAATTAATTTTATACAGAATTCGTAACAATATTCTTTATTGTTGAAGAACAAGAATAATACGAATATATATAGTTGCCAGAATACATTAACAGAATTCTTGACGAATGTTATAAGAAAATTTTAAAAGTAGACGATTAACAATTTATACCAGGGCCAACTAATGATTGATTTATTTTCATTCTTTACATTAATGAATAATTAACTAGTTAATTTCATTGTTTCACAATATTCATTGAAACCTTTCTTTTACTTTAGTAATTGTTAACAAAATTTGAAGTACCTATGTAACAAACAATAATTTATGGAGAAAACGGGTTTTTTTAAAAATTGTTTTTTTTCAATTGATATTCTCATTTTAATTAAAAACGTTTCAGATCAGAAAAGGAATTTGTGTATTATAATTGTTATACAATAGTAGTTTTTACATTAAAAATATTAGACATGAAAGCATTTTAATTCGAAGCAAAGTCATGTATATCAGCGTGTTTGCCGTATAAAAAGTGGAAGTGTATGCGGCAGATGGAAGCTCATAACTTCTAAGTAATTCTTGCTGTCAAAAAACTTTCAATATAAAAGTAGTTTGTTTTGATAAGGTGATAATTCCCTAATTGAAATTTTCTTTCTATCTTAAATCGTAACGGAGCTATGAGGAAAGGATAAATTTGGGGGGAGGGGGAAGGAACAACGCTTTTCAGCTTATAACTTCTAAGCAATTGTAGCTGTTAAAAAAACTTTTAGTATAAAGGTTGTTCGTTATGATTAGGTGATAATTTGTCTAATTGAAAGTTTCTTTCTATCTTCAATCGTAACAGAGTAATGGGGAAATGATAAATTGGGGGGGGGCTGGGGAATTGAATATCGCTTTTCAATTCATAACTTCTAATCAATTTTAGCTGGCAAAAACTTTTAATATAAAAGTTGTTCGTTCTGATAAGGTGATAATTCGCCTAATTAAATTTTTTTCTATCGTTAGTCGTAACAGAGCTATGGGGAAATGATAAAATGGGGAAGGGGATTGAAAATGCCATTTTAGATCATAACTTCTAAAAAATTGTAGCTATCAAAAAAGTTTCAATACAAAAGTTGTTTATTATGAAGAGGCAATAATTCTCCTATTCTGAGTTTTCATTCTATCTTCAATCGTTAAGGAATTATGGGAAAATGAAATTTTCAGTCCCCCACCATTTCCACCCCCTTTTAGCTGGTTACCCCATCTACAAACTCGGCCGATATTTTCACCGACCTTAAGACATATCCCTCGCCGGTTAAAATCTAATCAAAATTTCTCTGGTTATCGTGTTCACAAGATAATATGGGCAAAAGCGTTATATATATACGTCTCTACTAATAATAATAAGGAAAAGAACATTTCGTCCTCTATTCTCATAAGGATTAGAGCTGCAAGAATGAAAGCTGGTGGAAGAGACTGCATATGATGAGAGCTTGCCAACAAGGGGTAACAGGTGGAGGGTGGGAAAATCACTTTTCAGCTCATAACTCCTACGCAATTGTAGCTATAGAAAAAGTTTAAATTCAAAAATTGTTCGTTATGATAAGGTAATAATTCACCTAATTTGAATTTTCTTTCTATTTACAATTGTAAAGGAATTATGAGAAAATGAAAATTTCCACCCTCCACCATTCCCACCCCTTTTGAGTTGGATAGTCCATCTACGAACTCGACCGAGATTTTCACTATCCTTACAACATATCCTATGCTGGTTAAATTTAAATCAAAATTACTCCAGTTATCGTGTTCACAATATAACATGGGAAAAAGCGTTATATATAAACTTTTTAACGAAGGGTGGTTTTGTGTTCTAGGGGTCATGATCGGTGAAGATCTGCAGAAATTTTCCAAAAGTCGTGTCATGAGAACCATTGCAATAGGTAGACTTCCTATAAGGAATCTACCTAAAAACCGGATAGGAAGATAGGCTCGATTTTAGGTTCGATTAGACTAAATTTTACAAAGTTTTGAAGCTTTGAATTTCATCCTCTTAGGTCAATCACCGACAACCGCTTCCTCGGAGCGTCAGTTGGTTGGCTAATTACTGAAAGAGTCTTTATGAACAGATAAACCTTGGCCAATGGATTGATTTCCTGTAAAAACAATATTAATATAAGATATTTTGTCTAGAAACGGTGCTTGTTTTTTATAAAATAACTGAAAACCGGTTATTTTGAACGGTTATAACCGCTAGGTTAAACCGGAGATGAAAAAACCTCAATAAACGAAAACCGGTTATTTTCGCAATAACCGCCATCCCTAATTAGTGAATGAGGATTTCCATGCGAATGCCTTTTGTTTCTTGCAATTAATTAGTTTTATATTTCACATATGATCGATTTCATCGTTTTGTCTTTGCAATTTTAATAAATTTGTCCATTTTACCTTCTCAAATTTATCAGGAATTTAAAGTGCTCAGAGATTTTAAACCTTCAACATTTGGAGCTGTTTCTCAATACATTGTTTTAGTAAGGAAATATTACAGTGATGTTAAATTTTGCCCTGCGACTGGCACAGCATAATCATCGTTAGCTGTTGTATTGTTAATCCGTATCCTCCAAGCAGAGTTAGTGTAATAAGTTTATGGCGCAAGAGTCAGGTTTGGCTATGCTTAGGGTTTCCATAATTGCCGAGCATTGATACGAGACATTTAAGAGCCAAATAAATAATGCATGAAAAAAGTGGGTAGGTAATGGTTTAGTTTATCTGATAAAAATCAATAAAGATTAAGCAATCTAAGAAAATAAACACGTAGAAGAATAAAAAAAGATGCAAGGCTAATCCGTTTTAGCGCAGTCATTTTTTAAAGTTGATTTTACTTTCTTTATCAATTATGAAATTGGGAGCAAGTCATTTTAAAATTATGATGACAAATCAAAATTGCTTCAGTTGTCTCCACTCACAACCTGTTTCTTTCGTCCGACCATTGAGTTGACATGCGTGAAAACATCTCCACATTTGCATTGTGGGCTGGAATGGCAAATACGTATTCGCATATCTTTATTGCACATGATTTCTGAAAAATATATGTACTTTGTATCTGCAAAAAATTTCAGTCATTTCTCTTCCATACTCAATTTTATAGTTGCTTCGCATTTTTGTTTGGCATTATTTTTTTCTAAATAATCTTAGGCAGAAAACGGGACAAAAACGAGACAAATTGTAATACGGGACTGAGCAGTGAAATACTATGATAGTCCCGCATATATGGGACGCATGACAACCCTATGCTTCACCAGACATACGGTGAAACTAAAGCAGTTAAAAACCTGAAGCGATTTAAATTTCAAAGTTTTTAATTGTGAGAAATAAAACACGAATAAAAACGAGGTTAAAATGAAGTCGTCTCGCATGAGTGACAAGAATAACTGTTACTCATGGTGTTAAATATACATAGTTTACAAGAGGTTAAAAGTAATCATTACGCAAATGAAATGCATTGTAAAATTTCAACAGACAAGACGAAAAGAAGCGAGTCAAAAACAAAAATTTAGAAAAAAGAATGTCATTAAATAATTCTACAATTTCAATTGGGAAATGTAAAATAAAACATTCATCATTAAAATTAAACTTATTTTAATTATATTAACGTCTCGTTTTGAACGCTGACCTGTACACGATAGCTATTTTGGGATGGACCAAGTAATTCTGAACCGTGGCCAGAGGACTACACGTGAGGCATACACCTCTCCAAACTCATGATGATACAAGTCTGAATTGAAAAATAAAAGATATTTAAAATAGAAAATTAAAATTTATATGGGAAATATTAATAAATTGTGGTCAAAAGCAGAAGCAGAGCCGTTGTTCATAAATTTAAATAAAAACGGTTGTTTTAAAGACACGCTTTTATTAGTGTACTAGACAAGAAAAATGTTATTTTATTTATTTTCCTTTTAATTATGAGATAAATTTTTTCTGTTGCTGTTCGAACATTCAAGATATTCATGATACTTTTATGAAAATGCATTTGAGCAATGTGCATAAAAAGCAAAACGATTGATGAAAGTTTCAAAACATTATCACCTTCCTGTGAAACGGGATGAGCCCAAATATTTTTTGTCTTCATCAATTTGTAGACTGTCCCATAAATATTCTTATGACAAAATTTTCACTGTAAAATGTGAGTTCCCATGATTCACGAGAACTGATTGTGGACTATTGTATTCAAATTAACTCCAAATGTTTCGAATTTTACCAATCTTGATATACTTTTGTCCAGCAGTGTATCTGTATTTTAACTTGGATTGATACAGAATGTCCTCGTTAAATAAACAAAAATGTGATTCTAATGCCCGTTACAATAATTGACATTTTTGCTTCAGATGTGGGTCCCACTGTCGCTATTCTCCTCGAATATGACGCCTTACCAGAAATTGGGCATGCTTGTGGACACAATCTCATTGCGGAAGCTGGCCTGGCTGCAGCTATAGCAGTCAAGGCAGCGATGGAAGAGGACGCTGAACTGAAAGGAAAGGTGAATCATTTTTATACTTTTCAATAAGAGGACTTCGAACTTCGTTTTATTTTAATCAAACAGCAAGTTGTTAGACTGAAATAGGCAGCTATTTCTCCATAAGCTTTTGAAGGTTGACCTGGAATGTGATTGATCTTTATTCCTAATAATGGACAACGTCGAGAGCAAAGAAGGGACATAGGTTGTTTAGTGTTTGGAATTCCAATTAATCAGATATGTAGTAAAAACGAAGCGTAGTAAATGGGCAGCTTAATGCCCAAATTAATTTGAAGGAAGATCACCACAAGAATTCCTATTTTTTTTTACTGTTTTTCGTGGTGCTCACCGTGTGGCGTAAAGGTTTTTGAAATTTCACTTGTCCGTATCAATAAATCTATTTCGCAGTTCCATTAAAAGGGAATGATGATACTGTGCTCGCTTACGGAATTTATAGAAAATCGTCAAAATTATGGCAGGATATTTTGATAGCAATAAGAATAAAATAAATGGAAAACATACATTTTACTCAAACCTATGAAAATAAAAGCATAAAAGAATTTGATTTTGACTATACAAAGGAAATTTTTTATTTTACTTTACAAAGGAAAAAACAACAACTAAAATTATAATGAGGCATTTTCATCAAGTTATAATACAAATGTTTCCTTATTCAGTCTAAATTTGTGTAATTTTCAGAAAATATTTTTTGATCAGGTGAAGTTAGGCATCAAACATAAAGGCTGTTTAACTGTTTCAGTTAAAATAAATAAATGAAGAAAGTCCTATTTAAAATCCTGACGTGAACAATAAAATCTATTTCATTGTTCATAAGATAAGCCTACAGTTCATTGCAAATCGTTGATTGTCAGTGAAATAACGAAATACAAATAATCGATTGTCACTTGTTGAAAATTCTTATATTCGAATTTGTCTCTTGCAGTTGGTAGTGATGGGCACTCCGGCAGAAGAAGGTGGAGGTGGAAAAATCCAACTGCTGGAATTGGGGGCGTTCGAAGGCATTGACGCAGCAATGATGGTACATCCTGCTCGAGTCACGAACATTTTCCCTCGTACACTCTGCAACATTAGGGTAAGTGTTATAACACAAGACGTTAGTGATCCATTTACACACGCTTAGAAAAGTCGGGGGGGGGGGGGAGAAAGGCGGGGTAAAGGGGCAAAAGTAGCCATCACCATTTTGAAAAGTATGATATTTTCAGGTATTTCCAAGTCCATTTTATCCTTTTCATACCACACTGCCTAAAATTGTATATTTAACACACTTGCAAAACGCTTTGAATGTCATGCAGCTTATTTTTTCAATCTCATCTTGAATAGATGTGACGGAAAACAAACTTTTCCCCAAACTTTTCTCATTTCGGAGATGGACACTTTTGCAGCTACACGACACAAATATTATAAAAAAAAGTAACATTTTTTTTAAAACTTTAAAAACTACAACTACTTTTTATTTGTTACAAGTTCAAGTAGTAGTATGCTGGGGGGTTTTGGCACAAGGTCCATGCTGCACCAAACTAAAGGATGATTAAATGATAAACGTCAAACAACTTACAGAAGGTTGTACGAAGGAAATGTAATGTTTTTAAGTTCAAACAAAGTAAGTAATATGATAATAGCCACGAATTGTCATCAATGATATGCTATAATTTGACGAGATAAGTTAAAACAAATCAGCTTAAAACGTTATAAGACCTCGTGTTTAAAATACCATATATGAATTTCTGTTTTTCGTCTTAAAAATAATTAATATTTCATTAATTTAACAATTTTGTTCGAGAAAGCCTTTTAGAATTTCCAAACATACACAATAATCGTATAATACATTTAAGTAAATCATTTTGTTTCTACTTCACTTTTGTAAAGTTAGAATGACTTTCTATATCAAAGCAAAGAACATTATAAAGCATTAAAAATTCAAAAATTCGAAACGTAATGTACAAGCAAATTTTGTTAATAACTATTCTCATTCAGCAAAACACTTTGATAACTAAGATCAGTACTTTGATTGCAGAATTGTGCAGTTTTTAATTTTTGATTTTTGAAATATTGTTTTAAATCTATTTTCATTCAACAGAATGCAATTATTTGTATGGTTTTTGTGAATAAAATGAAAATGACATTTTCTAAAAAACAAAAAAAATGGGAAAAATGTTTTTATTAATATTGGAAGAAAATTTTGATCATTTTCTTCAAGTAATTCAATGAACAAGAAATAAAAAGAGAGAGAAAATATAGTAGCTAAATATTAAGAGAATAAAGGGGAAAAAATATTAGCTAAAAACTCATAGGCAGAAAACTTGGAAAAAAGGATTAAATAATTAAGCATAAGTATTTTAGTTTAATAGTATTACGTAATACAAAACTTTAAAAGTTACATAAAAATATACCATGAAGCAAAAAAATTCGATTCACAATAACAAATCCGATTTACGATGAAACCCGAAATTCGCCATTTAAGAAGGAGTAATATCTTTAAAACTCAATAATAAGCTACGATGATTGAGAGGTACGTTAAACTGGTTGGAACTTTTTTTAGGGTTTAAACAGTATGTAAAATGATATAAAAAAATCTTGTAACAGCAGATATCTTGAATCCTTTCGTATATAATCAAGGGGTAAACTAGTTTATGAGAGACATTATTTTTATTATCTGGTGTGAGGAATTCTAGAGATTCACCGATTCTGAGCTTTAATCCCAAGGATTTGATTTACTGCCGTGCGATTTGGAAAGTATTTGCATTATTATGCATTGCAATAATAATGAATCTGAAAACTGGTCTCTACGGACCATGGCGTCAGGAATAAAAAACAGTTTGTGATACGAATTAGATTAGTAATTTTTATTAAACCTGTTTTGTGTGATCTTGTGTACGTGCTTGTCTAAATCATTCATGTAGGATATTACCCATAAAGAATAACTTAATCACTGCATAAATTAGATTGTGAGAGCTAGATTAATGATTTTTTGCGATAAATGGAGCTAAGAGTCCTGCTCATGATACGTCACGAGCAGCGCCCTCTTTTCCCCCCACAAAACCAGCTTACACGCTCAGAGCAGTGCAGCGCACCGTAGGCAGCAGAAAAGCTCGTAACTCTCTCGTTACCCTCTCTCTCGTCATGTAACCTAGATCAGTTTCGGCGCAGTTAAGTCGCCCGATCATCACGTTGTGGTAACTATGTCCCATTTAACTTTCCTTATGGCTCTAAATCTCTAATACAGTAATTATTTAAACCCATTAACGTCTATTTCAGTTTTAATCTAGCTCGTGAATAACCACGACTTCATGTAAATTAGTAAATCTTTTGTTGTTTCTTTGTACATATCTCCCCCCCTGTAAATTCTCCCTATAGTATTTAAATAAATGTTTTTGTATTTTAACTTGAAGTCTCCTCGTTCATTTTATGTAATATTTTGTTTTTGATTTAATGTGATAAAAACCCTTAAATCCGATCTACTTACCCCTTCAAGGTAACCCTTCCGTGGGCATTCTGTTTAATTGAACGGAATCTCACATTCATACTTAAAATTCTCTGCATAGCTTGAGTGAAATTAAAATATATCCAAATCTTGTTCAATGCTATTATATATGCGGTATTTATTTTCAATGCCATCAAGTTCATATTAAAAAGTTAAGTTAATAAAATGTAATTATTTAGAAGAGTAGGTGATTTAAATATTATCATTGCTACTAAGAAATTTATCAAATTTTTTTTATGTGATGTAAATATAAGAGAGTAGTATGTATTCTTATCATTCACACAAGTTAAAATCCAGATGGAATTTCAGAACAAAAATAGTATTATTCACTTGTTGTCTCTACAGTTTTATTACGACATTAATTTTCTTATTTATAAATCTATCCAGATTTCGGTAAAGAAATATAGTTTTAAAAATTTCATTGAAGAAGCTTTTAATGATTTCTATTCTTAAAAACTAGGTGCTCATATAGGAATAAAACATTTTATTGTTGCTTGAATAAAAAGCTATAGTAAATAGTTTTATTTCATTTTTAATTACATCATCAGGATTGAAAGAAATCTCATATTCTGTGTTTTATCTAAAAGAGAAGGTGAAAAGATCATGGAGATAAAATAGCCATATCTTGTCATTTTATATACATTTTCTTATGGTTTAATTTCATTAATTACATACCAGTTATGTTTAAGCATATCAGGAATTCAAACAAAACAGACACATTTGAAATATTGTTCTCGTGTACAAATCGCAATTTTAAATTCACTTTTTAGTTTATCTTTTAAAAATTATTTTAAGAATTAATTTATCTTTTTAGAATTGAAAAGTTGTTCACATAACCACAAAAATTCACGAAACTATTCGGAGAGGTTTAGTTTTTTTAAAAAATACGAAATGTGTTCTTTGAATATGCAAGTTGTCTTTGACATGGAGAGGAAATTAAGTAAATAAATAACCATATTTTCTAATTAATGTTCATTCTCAGATACGGAAACCCTCCCCGTATCTACGCATGCGCCAGGCGAAGTTGACTTCACCAAAATAGGAGTGAAGTGAAAAATGGAGGTGGTGATGTTTACATATTACTTAGCGCAACCTGAACCTGAACTTATCCCGCGGCGACCCACCTACCCGAAAGGGTGTAAGTCTTTAAAGGTGGCCGGGGAGAGAACCAAGATTCCAGCCCGGGGAAGAGCAGCAGGTGCCTGACCCACACCGAGCAGAATTTATTTAACATCAAAGGCTTACAAGCATCGCCAGAACATGGGCGGTATTAAGGGTATACAATATGATATTTTTTGATAAAAAAAATAAAATAGACTTATTTAAATAACAAACAAGCCCACTCTAGGGCAAGAATTACAAACTGAAAACTTACATTTAAAAGAATTAAAAACACACACAAAAAAACATATCTACAAGGCCCAACGCGATAGAAGATACTATACACCACCGTACAGCAAAACAACACAGCAAACAATAGATATTTAAAATATAGTAAATTGGATGAAATAGAGAATGAAATGGAATGTCAAAACGGGAGGAAAAGCACAAGCACCCAAGAAAAACGCATCGTTTGATACCCGTAAGAGTACGTAAAAAAGGAAAAGCGATTTATATTGAAAGCAAAAATCTATACAACAGAAAGTATCAAGAATATGGATAGTCAAGTCAATGAAAAAATTCAATACAACAAAGACAAAAAGGAACAGAATGCACATGCAGTTGAGTCAATACTACTAATAAAAAAATACATTTTCTCTTCTCCCCCTTCATTCTTTCCATCCACAAAACCACGCCACCTGAACAGAAGAGCCACCAGAAGCCGGGGCCGAAAGAAGAAAAAAAAACCTCACCTCCTCACGCCTCTCTGAATCTTTTCACAAATAATTTAGCGCGACCTAAAGCCGGCCATTCACTTGAAATATAGCCATACCATTTGTCCTAAGCCCGTTTTCTTTCCATCCACTTTAATCGAAAAATACAGGCACGCCATTCACTTATATTTAAAAGGACGCTAACTCTGAAGGAAGGTAGGGGGAAAGATCTTCTTTCCCTCTCTACACCTGCTTGTCGATCGCTCTTCGCTTTTCCCCAGTCAGCAGATTTTAATTTATGCTACCCTCGAAGCGAGGCTTCAATCTAAGCAAGGCATTGTTCTTTCAGCTAGCCTCTTTCAGGGTGCCTCTGATTTTTCGTTCCGATTTCAGTTCAGACGGAATTATAACCATGGCAAGCAGTTTGGCTCTTTTCCATAGATTTTTATCTCTTTTTTCTTCTAACGTTCCAAAATATATAGTTTGTCTGTGAAGTGAATGGCCGGCTTAAAAATCTTCGAAAATGCGCTAATCTTACTCATTACCTTTCCCCTTTTTCCGTAGTAAAATCGTCCCAAAGTGCTTGTCTCGGGATATTGAAACGATCAGTATATCCATATTTTTCGATAATTTTAAAAATAATTATTTCAATAAATAAATACGTAATTTTAATAAAAAAGCAGTATACAGCACTCTGAATACACTAATTGTACAATAAAACTTCAATAAGAATTCTTTCAATAAGAATACCCTTTTGGAAACCGGCAGCGGTTGCCTAGTGGCAAGCCCTCGGCATTGGGGCTGGAGGGTTCCAGGTTCGAAACCCGATTTCACTGAAGATCCGTCGTGTATTGGGCTTGTTGCACTTTAAATCATACGTAAAGGGCCAAACGTACTCCCGCTGATGTGGCGCGGAAGTTTGGAGAGGGGTGCCAGCTCAGGTGACGTCATCTGACCGAGGTTCAAAATTACGAGGTTCGTCTCAAAAAATAGCCCTCGTGTTGCTTTAGAACGGGACGTTAATATAACTAAACTAAACTCGTCTTTTTGAATTGAAGAGTAACAATATTTTCATAAAAAATGCCGGTATTACGCAATTTTTTTCCAAGTTTTACAATTACTCTAAATGCAGTGTTCAGAATTTGTAAAGCATTCCTTTATATCCTTAACCCAGAGTTGCGATAGACTTCTGCGTACAGACTAAAAACTAAGTAATATATACTGAATTTGCGCATTGAAATATATGTGATTAAGTAGAAAGACACATTTGTTTAAAATAATTTTTTAAAATTTTTTTAACCTAACATATAAAATTCTCAAGTAAGGAAATTTAAGATTTTCTTTTAAATTTAAGCGAAATGCATATATTGTAAATTAAGTAACTATCAAAAACTCTAAAATAGCTTTAAAACTTTGGAATGCAAGAAATTTACTGAAATAATGATCTTTTGAATCATACTGCGATGACTTTTAAATAACTGGCTTTTCCTTTAATTGCAATAGGAATAAAAATGAAATAAATTTTGGATTGCTAAATAATTTTCAAATAAAACGGTAAGAAATTTAACAGTTTTTGCCAAATTAATCCTTTTAGCTGAAAGATTAACTAAATATCCCAACAACCAATCCCTCTTATTGTTTTTTTTTTTAAATCTTTTTCGCTCTCTTTTAGAGCTCTTCGTATAAAATTGGTATCTAATGACTGCTCGTAGACAACTGTTGCGAGAATAAATTCTGCATTTGTATTTAAATATAATCAAACAATTTTATATACTGCTTTAATATACTACTTTACTTTAATATACTACCACTTTAATATAATGTAATACTTAATTTTTTTAAAAATATCTCAAACTTTAATATACTGCGTATGCTTATTTTTTTCTTTTTGAAGTTTGTCAAATAATAAATTAAATATCAGCGACAAACCGCCGTTTCTTCCGTGCATATGTTGCTTGTATATACAATACAGGGTGTCTCAAAAAATGTATATGTCGTAGGCGAATTTAGATAATCAGGCTTATTGCAAATAAGCCTGATTATTTGCAGCCTGGTCATTTTGCAATCTCCAATTTGCCAGGCGGATTGCAAAATGACCAGGTTCTTTGCAGGCTCTTTGAAATAAGCCTGATTACCTCAATTCACCTACGACATATACACTGTTTAAAGAGTCATATATTTCTGATTTTTCTTTCGTTTGAGGGTGTAATTATTGGTAAATAATGAGTGAACCAAGATTAACTTTTGAAAAAGAAAATTTATTCTAAATCTCTGTTGGCGGTATGAAAATGTAGCAGAAGTACAAAGACAAGGATTTTCAGGACTATCCACCAATCTGACTTATAATTAATCAGATAAAAGATAAGTTTGAAACGAATGGAGCTGTTCAGGATATTCATAGGCAGCGTATTGGAAGATCAAGAATATCAAAGAGCTTCATCAGCCAAGAAAGAGTACTGGAAACTTATAGCGAAACATCCAAAAAAATCTGTAAGATAAACTAGTCGTGAGATTAGCGTCAGTAAATCAAGTGTCCATCGCATTTTAAGACGTTGAAAATGGAAAAGTTACCTTGCAACAATGGTACATGCTGTCAGTGAAGATGATCTGGGCCGAAGAAAGCAATTTTGCAAATGGTACTTGAGAAAATGTGAATAGGATGCACAGTTTCAGGGAAGATTGTTTGGATCGACGAAGATAAGTTCAGATTAAATGGCACAATTAATCGACATAATTGCATTTATTGGGAAACTGCAAATCCACATATTACTCAGGAATTAAGAGCCGCAATTGAGCAAGAATGCTCCGCAATACCAAATGAAATGTTTGTTGAAGTTTGTGAATCAATAGGCCATCGTATCAGCAGAACGGTAATAATTTTGAACATCTGAGGTAGGAGGAGTGGTTATACATTTTATGTAGATTCTTTTGCAATTTAAATAAAAATTATACAGGGGAAGGTAGTGTACCTTGGACATAAGTGTACCTTGAACCTATGCCGATTTTAGCGCCATCTGTATAGATGTATAGAAAATGTTATATGTATTTTGTACACTTGCCACCAGAGGTCCCATTGTACCTGAACTTATTTGTCAAGGTGCTCATTTGAATGAATGAATCCTGAAAAAAGAAATTGACCCATCAAAAGTAATTTTTTCTTGTTGAATTTTGTGTTAATAGTTCCCAAACATACATAAATTACTTTATAGTAAAATGCCTAACTTATAAAGCACAGTTTTAGCTATAATAACATGTGTTAGAAATTATGTTAAGCCCAACCTCAATTTAGTAGTCAGCCATTTTCCATGAAATGGCCAAGTAGTGTACCTTAAACCATGCCCAAGTGGTGTACCTTGGTGCATGACCACTACATGGGCTACCACTTATGTTGTGGAAAAATGTGATGTAATGTGGAAGTTACCACATCCCGTGTTGACTGGAGGATCTGAAAGGCAGCTTCGGAAATTAACATTTGGAATTGACTTGTCTGATTATAATATTGGTTAAGCCTACTCATAGGAATGAAACTGTTGATGTAATGATTTTATATTCGGTCTAATCTAAGACCTCATTAAGAAAAAGTGCTCATTAACATTTTTCTGTAGCTAAAATACCAATAAATGTTTATGTTCAAACTATTCGGCTAGAGTTTTTAAATTTAGAAATAGCTGGTCCAAGGTACACTACCCATGGTGTACCTTGGTCCTATTTGCACTTTTTTTAAAATTGTAAATAATGCACTGAAATACTTTTTCAAAAAATCTACAAAAAATATATGTTGTGTATAAAGGCCTAAAATATGAAAGAAAAATTGTTTTGTTACCTTTCTTTTAGTAATTATCCAATTAAAAATAAAAATGGGACCTAGGTACACCAACTTCCCATAAATAAAAACTGAAGTTATAATCATTTAAACTGTATATACATTTTTTGAGACACCCTGTATTTTTGTGATTTTTTATTAACCTTTAAATGCACATTGTTGCTAAAAATTTACAAAATGTTTTTTTATGTTCGTTTCGTCAAACAAATCTTGCATAAGGTCAACTATAAATTTCGAGCTATTTTTGAAAAGAAATTAAAGTATATCCTAACGTCTAGTCCGAAATATCGTAACATGATAATGTTTCAGGTTTTATTCGTCTGTCTTGTCTTCGTTTGGCTTGATTGTATCAGCCGTTGCATTCTGTGAGTAACAATTTTTTACCTCACGCAAATTACAGAAAGAATTCCAGTCTATAAAAAATTCAATGTTTTAAAATATGTTAAAGCAATTAATAGAAATTAACTGAAAAGTCTACTATTTATTTTTGCTTAATCGCAAGATAGGTAATAAAGTATTCACATTGATAATTCACAATCTTATTTTGTTGCACCTGGTTATATAAAGGAAAAGAATTGACACAAAATTCTGATTAAACTAATTTTGGAAATTTTTTATAGTTAATGAAAAAATTGCGCGGAAATAAAATTTATATAGCTGAAAATCTAATTTTTTAAATTACAAGGGGTGTACAAATAATTTTTGTGCGATAATAGGCTCTGGAATTATTGAGGAAAAATGTTAAAATTTCAATTAATTTTTAATTCATTAAAAATCTGATTAACATTTTGGGAAACTCTTTCTAAGTAAGTACCTACAATCCACTAAATATCTACGTGCCAAATTTGGTAGCTCTGGGCCTACGGTCTGTCCTGTAGAGCATTTTGAGCGATTTTTGCATCACGCATGCCTCTATTTACAGATAGTATGCCAGCCTGTAAAAATTATCGTGTTAAAAAGTTTATGCCAAAGTGAGATTCATTATTAATAAGATTGTTTTTGTTATTATTTGTCGAATGTTATTGGTTTTTATGAGTAATTTTCTGATATGCCGCATAAAAGATAAAACTTATTCTCGACATTCCATAGTTATTAAATTAAGTACGTCTGCTGCCAGAGAATTAATTGTGATTTCTCGTCTTCACTGCCAACACGTACATGTTTGTTACACAACTTACGCCCACAAGTGAGTCGTTGAGAGACACTGTGATAAGCACATTAATGTTGCCAAACGCCAACGTGTTTTTTCCCTAAATACTTTGATATAACAATTTTAATGAATACTTTAAATTGAACTAAGATTTTTTTTATTATTTTCCCCCGTGAACTACAGTGTCTAAACTAATGAAAATAGTTTTAAAACAAAATATAAAAGAAATGGAGAATTAATTATAAAATAGTTAAGGATTTAATAGGCCTCTTAAGAATTAAAAAAGCAGGCGATTCCGCGTTGGAGCTAGAAAATTTAAATGGACAACCCTCGTTAATCTGAATGTAACTTTCAGCGAATAAGAATTTCAGAAAAGGTAAATAATATGCAGTGCTTAAATTTATATTTCTCAAAAAAAGTATTTATTGGTTATAATTGGTAAATAAAACTGAAATCAAGCAGCCTAAAATAAGAATGATTTTAGCACAGAAATGAATTCAAATTAAAAATACAGGTTTTCTTAATTGAATAACACTGTTGCAATATGTGTCTTAAGTAATATAAACGACAAACAACTTTTTTTTTAGTATTCTGTGCAGTTCAAAGGAAAGGAGGCCCATGCAGGGGCTTGTCCCTGGGAAGGGCGGAATGCACTGGATGCTGCAGTATCCTGCTACCTAAACATAGCACAGCTCAGGCAACACATTAAGCCCTCTTGGAAGATCCAGGGTAAGGATTATTGCGAAACTTACCGAATAATCCTATTTGGTTAAAATAAATATTCAGTTTTCGGCCTCGGATATCTCGCGTACCTTTAAGACTGGTGTTACTTGTGTTGTATAGTAAACCTTTTTCTCTTTTAAATGCCTCGCTGAAAGGCTGCTTTTTCTCAAATAAAATTTGCAAAATGTAAGCATGTAACCATTCTCGTAACTAAATATTTTTGATGAAAAAGAGTTTTTATCATTGCCCATTATGTATAAGTACATTTTATTTTATTTCAGTAAATAGTCATAATGGTTTTACAACAATACCTAATAGAAATATATGAAGCTTTGAATATAAAATACTAAAAGCATGTCTTAAAAGTCTTATGAGTAGAAAATCACTGATTGCCATTTATTTATAAGAGTTAAGGAATGAAATAGTGTTTTGCGACTTCTGTTCCAAGATTTCTCATTTCGGTTATCCCATAAAAAAAGAAGGAAAAAACACTCACTCTAATAAACTATATATGCTAAATTTTTCTAAAAACTTAATGATGAGTCAGATTTAGTCCAACTCAAACACACTTCCCCAAGATCAGATGTACGACACGTATTCGGGGGAAATGAGTTCCCAATTTAAAGTTCCGCGATCCTCAAATCGAAACTCAACCATTGGACCACCTAGACGTACCAACACCGTACAAATGTCATGACTCCAATGTTCCGAAAAAATATGTGCATTTCTACAAACAAGACATTCTATCAGTTCTCATATTTGTGAATGCGGTTCTGGAGCAGAAGTGCTTCAAAACGATAAGCAAAAAAAAGAAATGCTTTAAACTTAAAATAGTTTTAATGAAACATTTAGGGACAGGACAATTAAATATTAAAGAAAAAAGTACCAGGGGTTGTAAATCAGCAATGGATTTTCATAAGTAATATTTTCTCATAAACCAAACAAGTTCTTTTTGTTTATGTGCAATGCTATTAATAATATTACCTCTTTGTTAACATCATGAATGCTTTATGTCACATCACGATAAATACGTTGCGATGCATTTATTTGCTAATTACTGTGATAAAAAATACTGCAATTTTAACAACTTAAGGAAGCTTGTGTGAAGAAGTCATGGTATATTCTAACATTATAAATACGTTTGGAAGTTGTAATATTTCATGCTAAAAGGTCGCTCTTCATCTTAGCTTTATCCATACACGATGATCTTAAAGTCCTGGTAGATATTCACAAAGTATATCAATGTACGAGTAAATGCTATATAATCTAAATTTAACTATCTTGAATCAATCCAATTAATTTGAATACATGAGATCTATGGATTATATATTGAAGATTACATATAAAAACGTTTGAACTTCTGCTTTTGCATTTCTCCCAGAATCAATTTGTGTATTTTTAGAATATTCTACGCATATTTAATTTGTTTATTTCTTCATTTTTTCATAACAGCTATCATCACAAAGGGGGGAACTATTCCAAATATAATTCCATCAGCAGCGGACATGGAAGTCCATATGAGGACTCCTACTCGAAGCGAGTTAAAGACTCTGCGGACGAGAGTAGAAGCTTGTTTTACCAGCGCTGCCACAGCTACAGGATGTGATGTCCAGTTCCGCTATGACGAAGCCAACGCCTACGAAAACCTCATCACGAACAAGGTTTTGGCAAATATATTCAAGGAATATGCAGAAAGATTAGGTGGGTATAGTTTAAATCTTCAAATCAAAGCATGGTAAAAAAAAAAATGTGTGCTGTCAAGTTTTTCCAATATTTCACTAACAAAATTTTGCCGTTTCAGATGCGTTATTAAAATACGATGATAAAACTGTGTACCAAATTTTATCCATCTAGCTATTCAAGTTTTTGAGTTATAGTGTTCACATGAACGCGGACAGACAGACTTCCCGTAGACGGAGTTTGACCAAAATTCGATAGAAACCTACAAATTATATGTAAAAATCATATACCAAATTTCATCCTTGTAGATCGAATAGTTTTCGAGTTATCATGTTCACAGACAGACAGACATAATTCCAAAATTGTATTTATCGGACTCAGGGAGGTCTAAAACATGGAGATTCGTCAAAATCTCGAATTCGAATTTTTTGGCGATTATAGTACTTTCTCTTTGTATTCTTCGTATACGAGAAAGTAAAAAAGTAGTTCGTCGATAATAAAGCTGCGTTTACAGTTTATTTGTTCGATTAACGTCTCAGTTTAAAGCTTCGGGGAAAGGATGTCAAAATTTTGCAGTGGGTTAAGATGACTAAAACATCTGAAATGCGTTCTTAAAATTAACGCTATCCTGTGTATGTTTGTAGATTGATCTGGTTTAATGTGTACCCATCCCTCATAAAAGATAGGCATTTAATGTAATCAGGTATCGAATTCTTGGTCCTCTGAACGCAGAAATGGAGATTCTGGCACCAGCTAACCTGTCTGATAACCTGAAGTAATCGACAAAAATTCATAAAAATTTACATTTTATTCGCATCAAAGTAGTGTCAGAAAATCACACTGAAGCGAAAAGTATTTTTCGACAACTTTTCTGTTTTAAAAGTTTTTGCTTGTTTTCTGATAGAAATTTCATAAGCAAGTAATCATTTTAAAGCTGCAAAGCGAATAGTGTTTAAATTTAAAGAGAGATACGAATAATTCTTCTAACTTTTTTTCTTATGTTTTTCAAGTGAAGTTCGTGGCTTTCTACATCATATTGAATGCTTTGTATTTTTTTAAAAATTAATCTGGGGTGAAAGAGACAAAATAAAATCCAGACTTATTTTTCATGCTAATAAGACTAACAAATCTAGGAAATTTGCTTCTTTTTTACTGTTTAGTACAAACTTAAAAATCTATTTTTTTAGCTTGTTTAAAAATCAAAACAAGTGAAACTGAATTTGGCAGTTCCAAGTGCAAATTCGATTTAGAAGTAATTTTTTCATTGACAGCTGGTTATGACAAAATGCAGTTATCAAACAGGCAATAACGGCTTAGTAATGAGAAAAAGGCTAGAAAGATTCGAAAACGTTCCGACAAATTTCGAGTGACGTATAGTCTGACCACGGATTCCGAGATTACCTCTTTTAGACGATTTTACACCAGAAAGGGGTGTCAGGCAATGAGTCATGTGAGCGCATTTCCGGAGTTCTTTGTTAGATAACGCTCAGTAAAATGTAAACATCATCTTTCCATATTTCACTTTCCCCCTATTTTGATGAAAATAACTCCTCCCGGCACAAGCGCAAAAGCGCGGAAGGTTTCTGAATCCGTTGCTATACAATATACCAAAACGAATCAGTTTTACAAAGAAACAGACGGAAATGTCATATGTATGCGCTAGCGATAGAAATAGAATTTAAAAAAATATATCAGTGTTGATTTGGTCAACAAAACCTATTTACTTAAGAATATGTTAACAATTTTACATATGGTGCTCGATTACAACGAGTTCTAATCTAATTGTGAAAGACCCAGCTTCATACAACCTTTGGTGCAAATGCACAAATACTTCAAGGTGTAGCACGTATTTGTTTGGAAATATTTCACTATACAGTTGCGTCATTGCTCTTCTATCTCCATTGGCTACCCTGCATGTTTAATACAATTCTGCTAACTCAGTACTGCTGTCTGACTTCGCCCAACTTTCTCAACATATTTTACTGGAAAAATGATAGTTCAGAGAGCGAACCCGAACACAAAAGCCGGGCCTGGCGTAAAGTTGACTTGCGGGGTCTTGAAACAAATTTCGTATTGCAAAATTTATTGCATTTAGATATTTATTATACTGCACAATTTTGGATATTAAGAACTTCAGAAATACATTCTGATATCCCAGTACTACTGTATAACTCCGTCCAACTTTCTCAACATATTTTACTGAAAATTGATGGTTCACAGAGTCGGCCAGAGCAAAAGCCGGGCTTGGTGCCAAGTTGACTTGCGGGGTCTTGAAACAAATTTCGTATAGCAAAATTTATTGCATTTAGCTATTTATTATATTGCATAATTTCGAATATTAAGAACTTAAGAAATACATGAAAACGATAAATAGTTAAATTATTTTTATAAGGTTAATATTTCAATCACACAAAAAACCGGTAATAAATCAAATAAAAATATTTGCTTCAAAAACTTATAAAACACAATTTGGCGTGTGACTTACTAGAATAAGGTTACAATGTGATTTTTGTTTCCTTTTCTTATTTGTTTTATAGCAGATTTTTCATAATATCGTCATAATTTAATTTTTTGATTATTTCGGATTCGGTAGATAGCCACACACAAAGAACATCACCCCGCCCCGCCTAAGCATCCGGGTAAATTATTGAATGACGGTCGCCGCAACAGATAATGAGGCACTGTGGTGCCTGCATAATAGCCCCCAATACGAGCGGCTCATGCAACCCCCCGGGTTTTACCGGGGTACGACTTATCATCGGAAGTGAGCCCAAAGAGCCACACCACCATTATTGTGCCATCGGGTTGACGAGAGCTTGCTTACTTATACGGCAGCTTCTCATCCGTGAACACGCATTGTCCCCCCGGATTCGGTAGATAAATGGCTAAGGAAGTAAATCGTTCTTAACTAATGCTAGATGTCAACTAAATTTTTATTATTTATAATGTTGAGAAAGATCTCTCTGCAAATACGACGGTAAATGGCAAAGTCTATGTAAATCTCAGAAAAAGTGACAAAATTTCAAATAAATTATTTTTAACTCTTTCGAGACTGACGGAACATCTAAGTACATCCAAATCAATACAATTTTTTTTTAAGAATTTGCATTGAAAGCGTTAAATAAATATTGTAATATTGTGATTCTGGATGACAAAACTCGGCGATAAATTTTGATTCCATTAAATAAATAGATGCAATCAATTTTCATTTTGCAAAATCAATAAGGGGTGCGGGCCCTTGTGCACTCGCACCGTGCTAGACCTACTCGGACCGGCCCTGATGGTTCATATTGTATGTTTAAATCAATACACTTAAATTAATACACTCAGGCAAGCAACTCAGTAATACCAAGTGCTGTTAGATGAAAAACATGTTATACTTGCATTCCATTAAGTTATAAGTAATAACATATAAAAATCATCAGATTGTAAATAAAATATACTGGTGATTGTTGAAACAATGTAATATTTATTTGTTGATGAATTTGGTATAATAATCGGCAGATTGTAAGTAAAATAAATAAATAAAGGAGATTGGAACCTATAGTCAGGAACATCGCAACATGAAAATGTTTTTATGCTCTCGATATAGTATTTTTAAAAATTTACTCTTAATTATAGCAACGATCATGTTCACACAAAAATGTATTTAATATCATCGCAAAGCGAATGAATATAAATAAAATAACTAAAACAATGAAAAATATTGTTGCAAAATATATTTAAAAATATTTTTTTTTAAATTATTAAAATCAGAGAAAAACGGTACTGAAATAAAATTGGTATCACTGAAAAGCTAATTTTTTGAATTTTAAAGTGATGTAAAAATGGTTTTTGTGTAATAATATGCTCTGAATTTATTGATAAAGAACATTAAAATTTCTATTAATTTTTGATTAAAAATTTTAAACCGTTATTTTGTAAGCGCCTACTGCCCAAGAAATAACTACTTGCCAAATTTGAAAGCTCTAAGTCCAACAGTCTACGTTTAGTACGATTTTTGTATCAAGCATGTCTCATGTCACAATTTACAGATACTAACCAGGCTATAAACATTATCATTTTAAAATACTGACAAATGTTGAAACAAAAAGTTATTTATTTACTTTTTAATATCGAAATAACTTTAAATAGATTCGGGATCGTTAATTACCTACTTAAAATATGGAATGCTCTTATTTTGTAGATGACTCTGCATTTTAACGGAAAAAAGCAGGTAATCTACAGATTAACTACGTAATGTGCATCTTAACGGCTTTTGGTCTTTAACGGTGACATATGTCCCTATCATTAAGGTATATTCAAAATAGTAACATACGTGGTTCGCTATTTCACAGTCTGTTCTTGGAAGACTGCGTGAAAAGAGAATGCTGTTGGGAAGGTTTCTTTCCTACATTGTATTAAAGTAATTTTGCTTCATTTTCTCAAGGCCTCAACGATGGTCCCGATAAAGTCAAAAGGATACTCTTTGGTTCCACAGATATGGGAAATATATCGCACGTAGTACCTGCCATCCATCCTTTTTACACCATCCCGAGCGAAGGCGTCAACCACACCAAACGCTTCACTGAAGCTTCTGGAGCCCCTGAAGCCCAGACCCCTACGTTGTTAATTGGCAAAACTTTGGCCATGACAGCCCTGCAGATCTTCAAGTCACCTCAAGTTTTGGAAGAAGTAAAAAAAAACTTTGAAATAGACATTGTAGACGAATAGTGAACATAGTAGGAAGTCAAAGTAGATGAAAAGTGAGGAAGAAAAACGCAACTTATGCTTCAAAGCAGGTTGCTTGGATAAACAACTATTGTGCTTTCTCGCAACTATTTTGGCTGCATTAAAAGTTTAATATAACTTTATAGTACCAAGATTTACTGGAAATTCAGCAAAGAGAGTTAAAGTGGATCTTTCTGCTAGAACCAGTTGAATCTTTGATGCCAATATGTACCTCTTTATCTCAATTACTCAGGTATACCTCTAGTGAAAGAGGAAAGAACTTTAACACAGTTTAAATACAAAGATGCAAATTGCAAAAAGGGGGAGCGAATGATTATTGGAAAGAGCTGTACCCCTGATAAAATTTTACAACTATTTTAAATAAATCTTCTTCAGCAGAGTTGGCCTGAAATGATTATTATTTTCATTCATAAATGTCATTCTATTTAAATCTTTTATTTTAATTATCAAACATTAATATAATCGCAGTGTATGTTCCCATGGATTTAACAATTTAGGAATAAAATAAAAACATTAATAGATGAAATTCATCGAAAATGTATTGAAACACAAATACAACCAGTAAACGCATGCGAAACCTTCGCACAGTCAAATCCCTTTTCCCACCAAAAAATTGACTTTCATTGAATTAAAATACTTGACAGAAATATCAAAGAATATTTGCTAATGCGAACGTATTTACAACTTGCAAAACCTCTTTCTATACAATACTTGATGTCAGAATGCAATTATCTTGAATTTTTTGTTTGTCATCTTCGGTAATTGATACAAAAATGTTGTTAGATTTAGTGACTCTGGAAAAGGTTACATGTGTCATGTGATTTATATAGCTTTATAAAATAAATAAATATATATATATGAGGGAGCTGTTCATCCATCCGATGATATTTATAAAATGACAACAGGAAACTTTTTCTCGGAACTCAATAGATTTTATTATTAATACGCGTTTTCAAAACAGACAGCATGGACTGCATAACTGCCGCGCCCATCTCACGCAGATGAAGGATTCCGTTTGTCTGAAAACGCACGATTAAATAATATTGAGAATGCGCGCTCCTTGGCGATACTCGCTTGTATCCTTAGACTCATTTACCACCAGATTGGCGACTCACCCCAATGTCTAGTATATTTTTAATTTTTCTTTTAACTTAAATTTTAAACAAACATTGAGTTTTAATGCAAACTGAGTAGGCCATGCCAGAAGTCGGTAAAAAATCCTATCCATTAATCCTTTATTCATTTCTGTAAGTTTTGTATTAGTTGAGAAAAGGAAAGTTGAAAATAGAAATAACATATAGGTTAGGTTAGGTTAGGTTATATTAATGTCCCGTTTTGAAGCAACACGAGGGCTATTTAAATAACATATAGGATAACATGACCTGTGTTTATAAAGTCGTGATGTAATGGACAGTTTAATTAGCATTGTTTAATTTTTCTTTTAACTTAAATTTTAAACAAGCAATGGGTTTTAAAGGATACTGTTCCGTCAGAAGTCTTATACAATGATACGTCATTCACCTTTGTAGGCTTTATATTAGTTGAGAAAAAAGAGGATGTTGGCAGCAGAAATAACATATAAGATTACATTTTAATCATTAAAAATTCTCCATACTCCAGTCGTTTATAAAAATTAAAGCTTACAAAATGGTGTTCTGAGGAGTATTTACATGGATTATAAAAATACACACATATCTGCTCACTATTTTACAAAACTTACATAAATTCTAAACGAAACCAAGAATTCGAAAATTCAACTATCCTTGTCTTCAATTATTAACTATTTGAATTTTCTGAAGTTTATCCTTCAGAAGCAGTATACAAGTTTATTATTAGTAAAATATATAATAATAATGTAAAAACATGAAAATGTAATTTTGCTTGCAACTGTTTACCTTTTATTTCAAACCATGCTTCCTTTCATTTTGTTTAAAAAATAATTACTTCAGAAATCTTAGAATTACTAAAATTTGTTCTTAGATTGAAATTATTGAAAATCACTTGAAAGTTCTACATCTATCCATACACTTCAAAAATTAGAGGTATTTTAAAAAGACTTTTCATCAACTCTTGAATTGGAAGAAAAACAATCTTCACCTACTACTGTTCAGCAACGGATTCCGAGACTACCAATTTTGGACGATTTTACACAGGAAAGGGGTGCCAGGAAATGAGTCATATGAACGCATTTCCGGAGTTCTTTGTTAGATCACGCTCAGTAAAATGTAAACATAACCCTTCCATTCTTCACTTTTCCCCTACTTTGATGAAAATAACTCCTCTCGGCACATGCGAAAAAGCGCGGAGGGTTTTCGAATCCGTTGCTAAACAATACGCAAATAATGAAAATATAATCTTATATAATGTCTTTGTTCAACGAAAATTCATAAATATGTAACTAATTTTTTAAAATTCTTTGGACACGGATATTGCGTGTTTGAGATAGGAGTTCTTGTTAAAGCCTTCTGTGAGATTCTGCACCATAGAACTCAACTTTCATTAAAGGACCTTCTCAAACGACACATGTGGCGATCACTTTCTTCTAAAATTATTCTTGAACCATAGCCAGAAACTTCAGATATTAAAACGTTCGAGATTTTAGACACTTGTTTCGTTCAGGCAATTATAACCTTTGGAAAAAGGGAAGAAGTAGAAGAGATTTTATTAAACCTATTTCGCTCCATTTTTCACTTCTTAAACATGAACATAAGTATGAGCATCTAGGCCCAGGCTAGTATCAGATTTCGCCTACGCATTTTTTAATATGACTGGGAAAATATTATACAGTAGATCTGAATAGGTTATATTTTTTCCAAAATAAGAGACGAAAGAAGATTGTGCTCTTTGTGGATAAAATAGCAACTATCTGTGATATGTATAATTATTCCTTACGATACCTAAAAATTAGTTACAAACTTTTCTATAGGCATTTTTAAAAAAAATATATTTACAAGTTTTCCTTATCTTCATCTGCTTTTTTTTGTTGTTGCATAATGCCTAATGTTCTTTTGTCTAATTCTTCGAGCCTCACTTAGTAAAAGAACGAGAATTTAGTTAGATAATAATTAGACTTTCGATATAAATTCTTAAAACTAAATTTTTGTTGATAATATTTTAATCGTTTCCTTAAGGAATGAAGGATTCAGACGAAGGAATGATTGCTTCCACAGACACGGGCAACGTTTCGCACGTGGTACCCGCTTTCCAACCCAGTTATGCCATCCCAGGCGAAGCTTTAAATCACACTAAAGAATTTGCTGAAGCTGCTGGTGCTCAGGAAGCCCAGGAACCTACGCTGCTGGTCAGCAAGGCTATGGCCATGACAGCTCTGAAGATCTTCAGATCATCGCAAATTCTCGAGGAAGTGAGAAGGAACTTTGAGGAAGACATTGCAAACGATTTGTAGAAAAAAATGTTCCAATAAAGACAATGAAATCAGCATATCAGTTAGGAAAATTAGAAAGATTTTACTTCAGGGTAGTCAATAATTTGAAAAAATATCTGTTTATTTGTTTGTTTTTTCATAACAAGCGTTTAATTATGTTTCTGCTCTAGTTTAATTTCGTTGTTTCTGTGAACGAAATCGTTTCTTGTTTCCTGTTTAATATTTTTAAAAATACAATTTTTTTCCTTTTCATTGTTAGTTTTCTGCAATTATTCTTTTCTGCTAAAATTTTCACTTACTATTTTAATTTTACAGAATATCGACACTTTTCAAAAAATATCTTCATTTTCGTGCATTTTTATTCATGCCCATCGCTTTTATAATCAAAAATTCCGAAAGAGTTCCAAAAAATTGCAGAATTTTTGAATTTTAGAACATTTTTGAGATCCTTAAAATATTCTTTAATCGTTAGAGAATTCTGAAATTTTTATATAGTCAAAAATATTGAAAACTCTCCTACAAGTTTATATTTCCCTTGAATTATATATTAAAAACAATCTATTGTGGCAAGGACTACCTAATTGGTGATATTAATTATTTTATTCGAGCTTTTTAAATATGTGGTGTAAGCTATCAGAATATCAGCTGTTCTAGATCCTTGTATCTTATTGGCTGTAAGAACAGTCTGATTGTGTTTTATTAGATTGTAAGAATGTGTTCTGACATTTCTTCTGTCATCCCAGAATTCCATATCTGACGAATGCAGAAAAGACCATTCTTATATGAACATTCCTATTCAGGAACGAAACTAGTGACACACCATAGAGAAGTAGAATCAAAGGTCTCACTCCCATAGACCCTAATGGCAACATTTTTAACATTGCGCTCACATAGACAGTACGCCACCAATATGTTATAGCGGAACTAACCTGACTACGTCACAGTGACTTCATTGCGACGCGAGAGGAAACGAAGCCGCCATTTCCTATCGTCATGACAACGATGTAAACAATAATTAGGTATTTATTGGATTTCCAACTCGTTTTTCGACGTTTATTAAATTTATGAATAGTTAATTTTTTTTATATATTGTTAATTTAAAAATATTATTGTTCACAGGTCTGCAAACAAAAAACTGCATAAGATTCTATAGATTTATGTTTCTTATAGATTTTTACCCACTAAAACCGGAAAAAATATTTAAAAAATTCCATCACATCAGGTTTTCTTGTAAAATTCATATTTTTAGTTTAATTAAGCGTACAATTTCTCTTTTTAACCCAAAATCTGGTATCCTACTCTTGAGTCAAAAAACCATATCCAATAATGATTTCATATATTAATTTCATATTTCTGAGAGTGACACTAAAAAAATACAAATAGAAAATGCGAAGAATTTCAGGAATGAGCAAAAACAGTTACACACAGACACAAGCTTCTACTATGATTCACACAACATCTACTGAAATGCAAAGTAAGCAAAGGGGAAAGTGTAATTTTGAACGGCTGCTTGCATGCGTCTGTTGTCATGGTTACTGTCGTAGACCGGGGAAAGGTGATTCACTCTGGAAACTCAGTTTACATCCTGCATTCATTCGTGATTGTGCACGTGTTTTAATTCTGTATTATCGCTCCAAGAAGTTGTGTAATTTCTCTAGAAAACTTTTCTTTTATTTGTGGTGAATACACTGTTAAAAGTCAGCAAAGAAACATAAGTGATTTTGCGAACAAAGTTTATTTTGCTTATTTCAAGTTGAAACTTGGGGATCAAGTTAAACCATGGGCTCCTCACAAGGTGTGTAAAAGATGTGAGGAAGAACTTCGTTTGTGGTTTAAGGATAAGAAAAACTCATTTCGTTTTGGCATTTGTTGATGCGGCGTGAACAGCAAAACCACACTATTGATTGCTATTTCTGTTCAATAGATGTAAGAGGCTTTAATACTAGAAATAAAACAAACATATTTTACCCAAATCCTACTTCAGCTATTCGTCCAGTGCCTCATACCTCAGAAATACCAGTTCCACACCCACCTTCAAGTTTGGATGATATCCGGAGTGATTCTGAGGATGAAGACACATTACCTCACCAGGTCGAATCTATCTCAGATTTGCCCGTTGATGATGAGGGACCCCAACCATTTTCTCTGAGTCAGCTTAATAATCTAGAAAGAGATTTAGGCCTTTCTAAAGATGGAGCTGAATTGCTAGGGTCAAGACTGAAAAATAAAAATATGCTGACACCTAGAACTTCATTCTCCTGGCACAGGCACCGAGAGGAGGAATTCACTCAGTTTATCTCCAAAGAGGGAAATCTCGTTTTTCGTAATGATGTTCAAGAGCTAATGAAGTACTTTCACATAGAATATGGTCCATCTGAGTGGCGCCTATTCATAGATTCGTCTAAAACAAGCCTCAAAGCAGTTTTGCTGCATAATGGTAATTAATTTGCATCGCTTCTCTTAGGACACTCGGTGCATTTGAAAGAAAACTATTATGGTTTGTCTATGATTGTTTAGAAAATCAACTATCAAGAACATCAGTGGATGGTTTGTGAAGACTTCAAAATGCTAATCAAGTTGTTGGGTAAGCAGGGAGGTTACACAAAATATATCTTCCTTTGCTTTTGGGACAGTCGAGCCAGAGACCTCCATTGGACCAAAACTGACTGGTCACTTCCAGATTCCTTAACACCCGGCGAAACAAATGTCATAAATGTAACCTTGGTTCTACCTGAAAAGGATTTATTACCACCTCTTCAAATAAAATTAGAAGCAGTTTATTAAATCACTGCCTAAAGATGAGGAATGCTACAGATATCTGTGTTCCAAGTACCCAAAACTGTCAGAAGCCAAGTTGAAAGGGGGAGTTTTTACTGGCCCCGTCATGCGAAAACTGTAATCCGATTCCCTCTTTACAGAAACAATGGGGGGGGGGGGCAAAGAAAAAGAAGCGTGGGACTTTTTAAGGAAGCACAGGGTTTGGTGAATACTAAAGACCCTCTCTACAAAATCATTGTTTAACGCTTGTTGACAGGGTATAAAGCTCAAAGATGCAAGATGAGCTTTAAAAGTTCATTTCCTACTCTCCCATAGTGTCTGTTTTCCCGAAAACTTAGGAGCCTATAGTGAAGAGCAGGGTGATAGATTTCACCAGGATGTCCGTGATATCGAGAGACGATCCCCAGGAAGAAGGGACGTCAACATGCTAGCTGATTACTATTGGATTCTCACGTGGGAAACGGAAGTTGGAAAGCGAAAGCGTGTTCGGAGGAGCGTCATAGAGAAGAAGAAAAGGTTTCACAGACAAAAAGAGTAAACATGTACTGATAAATATACAATATTTTTTCCAATTATAAGAAAAATTATGCATAGTTAATTGTAATAAAATATTGATTTTTCTCATCGCAGTTGTGCTTTTTTAATGTAAACTTCCCATGTTTTTCAAAAAAAACTGTACGCGATGGAGGGAAATGGAGGTCATTTTTGGATTCAGCACCCTAAAAAACATAACATTTACCAAAAATATCCCATGCAGCTGAAAATTTTTTTTTATGCAGACCTGTTTAATAATTCCATTTATTATTGTTTATATAATTATTTTAAATCTCTTACTAAATTGGCTTTTTCTTTAATACAGAAATTAAAAGTAAATTTGGAGTATCATTCAAAACATTAAAAAATTGATTTGCCGGTTTCCTAGGGTACCAATAATTTATAACGTGTGGATGTATAATTTAAGAAGATTAAAATTTTTTTCATATTAATAATTTCATTTATCCTCTTTTGAAGAAAAGTTCTTTCAGATCATAATTTTTTTAACCAATAGGAAATTAATTTTTATTGAATTAGATAATATTATACTATCTCTTTCAGAATACGTTAAAAATTCGTTAAAAATTCAACGATAAATTAATTTTTCATAAATTCACATTCAATATTATTCAAGACACAAAAATTGATAAAATGTAATTTCCATAAAAGAAATTCACTTGTGATTTTCTTGCGCTCTGCAGGAAATTAATTTTGTTGTTTTAGTTAATATTATACTATTTCTTTCAAAATATTTTGAAACTTCAACAATAAATTAATTTTTAATAAATACACATTCATTCTTGTTCAAGATTTAAAAACTAATAGAATGTAATTTCCATAAAGAAAATTCATTTGTGATTTTTTTTAACCTAGAAATTTTTTTAATGTGTTATCACAATACTACTTCTTTCGGAGTACGTTTAAACTTCAACAATAAATTAATTTTTAATGAATTCATATTCATTATTATTCAAGATACTAAAATTAATAGAATATTGATAATTAACTTACTTGTAATTTTCTTAAACTCTGCAAGAAATTATATTTATTGCTTTAGTTACTATTATACTATCTCTTTCAGAATAATTTAAAACTTCAACAGTTTTTAATAAATACACATTAGTTTTTCTTCAAGATAAAAAATATTGGTAGAATGTAATTTCCACACAGAAAATTCATTTGTGATGTTAATTTTTCAGAATTTTTCCAACCCCCACCCACAAGAAATTAAATACTTTTATATGGTTATGAAACAAGATGCTATAATAAATACAAAATACTTAAAACAGTGTCACATTTTATTGAACAAGCATAATAAGTTACAAAACATAACATTTCTAGCAATTACTGCCTAGAAACCAGGGTTAATTGTTATATACAGTATAAAATATTCGATATAAGAAGGTGTTATAAAAAAGCAATAACTGGACATTAATTAAATGAACTTAGCACCTAGGGTGGCCCTATCAGGAATTAAAACTCCCAATGCACCTCATCATTCTACCTAGCATTGGTAAGTGTTCTATTATGACATTATGATTTTTGATTAAACAGCATACAATTTTTTTCAAAAACCTTTACAAGCTGAAATATAATAAAATCATCAAAAAAAAAAAAATAAAAATGGGCAACATATTTTAACTTGGATTTGAAATCATGGTTCATAGTTCTTTTCTGTGTGACACGCCATAAAAAATATTAAGACATTAACATAATCAGGCAGTGTTTCTGAAAGGTACTGATAAGCATTTAAGGAGCATTATAATAGGAATCAGTCAGATAAAAGAAGATTTCTCTGGATTGAATAGAAAAGACGCTAGTTTCTGTTCTGTTTTCCTATATTGTGTTCTACATTTTAGATTTAAATCCAGTAGAAAATAAAGATACTGGAAACGAAATAAAGACTACTGGATTATATCTAAATCCGTAATGTAAAATTGTTGTAGTACAATGTAGTACGGAGAACATTAGATGTCTCGATTTATGTATGGCGAGTCCTGTTTTAGGTATATTAACTGAAAAAATTTCATTACAAATATGGAACTCTAAGAACATCTTCCTTTCATTTCTTTGCGCGTCGATGTTGTAATATGCATCAAAAGAATTCTCTCTAGGACATTCTGGCAGATTCTGCAAAATGCAACTAGATTTTGATTCAGAAAAGTTCCTCCCTCGATGATAATCACATTATTCAAAAGTTAATTCTTGGCTTTGACACAAGGATTGTAAACTCCTCATCCAACAATTAAAAATTCACATATCTAAGGATCTTAACCAGTTGTTACGTTCAGGTAATTTTGTCTTTTGCAAGACTTGACTCCACAACAAAATCGCAAAGACAAAGAAACTTTTGTTTTTAAATATTTTGCTTTGTTTATTCCTCGTAAATATATACAGTCTTTGAATGTTGGGAACTATAAATATAATGTCTTTGGTAATATATATAAATTCGACATTCAACTGCATATTTGAAATTAACTATAGTTTTCTCTTTTACATTATGTAAATGACTTTAATTTAATTCGTGAATAATTTTACTTAAAATGACTGGAAAAATCTACAATACATTTTTAAAAAATCATTTTTTTCTATATAGTTAATGAAACTAATTTGTACTGTTAGATGATAGAACAGAAATGCATTATTATATATCAAATCACTCATTCCAGTATTTAAATATTTGATGCAAAGATTTCTATAGAAAATTTTAAGAAACATGGGGATTTCGTGATGATTATGTTTTTTTTGTTACAGTTGCCACGAATTCCACGAATTTCAGTTCTTAAAAAATTTGGTTAGGTAACTGAGAATTTTCCAACCTGTACAACATAATTCAAGTGAATAATTCAAATAATTTTTTAACGCTTTTTCAAGAAATGAAGGAATCAGATCCAAATGTGCCTGCTTCCACATATCTTGGAAACGTTTCACACGTAGTGCCTACATTTCAACCTGGCTACGCTATCCCATGAAAAGGTACCAACCACACCAAGGAGTTTGCCGAAGCCTCTAGTGTCCAGGAAGCTCAGGGACCGACATTGCTGGTCAGCAAGGCCATGGTCATGATTGCTCTGAAGATCTTCAGATCGTCTCGTGTTCTCGAAGAGTGAGAAGAAGCTTTGATGAAGACATTGCAAATGATTCGTAGAGAAAATGTTCCGATATAGCGAAATCAAATCAACGTATTAATTGGGAAGATTTTATTTCAGGATACTCAATAATTTGAACTCAATTTCTTTTTCTGTCTCGTAATTGTTGAATTATGTTCCCTCTATAGTTTAATTTGTTGTATCTGTGAAAGAAATTTCTTCTTGTTTGTTATTTAATGTTCTTAATCGCACATTTTTTCTCATGATAGTTTGAATGTTACTGTGCTGCAGTTATTTTTTTCAGCTCTAATTTTCCCTTTCATTTTTTTATTTACAAATAACGCCATTTTGACAAAATAGCTATTTTTCCCATATTTTTACTCATTCTTATCGCTTAAATATCCACATATTCAAAACTAATTTTCAAATGAAATTTTTGAATTTTAAAATTCTTTAAAGTTTTTCAAATTCTAGAAATTTTATATGGTCACAAATTTTCGAAATTCTTCTATAATTTAAAGTTTCGCCTCATGTCACACAGAGTTAATCAGTCCATTGCGACACAGACTATTAAGTTGGTGATATTCATTGATTACTTTATAGGGTTTCTTTAACAAATATTACGATATTTACATAATCAGTCATCGTCTCTGAAAGATGCTGAAAAATATTTAAGGAAGATTTCCGATAGAAATATTCCAAATAAAAAAATAAGATTCTTCTGGATTTGACAGAAGAAACTAGTGCCAAATATGTTTTCTTATATTATATTTATCTTTTTATTAACAACCACATATCAATCTAAGTTTTGAATTACGAAACAAATATTATGATTAGCTGGAGCACAACATCTTTCTCGATTTACGTATCGTTGAGCTAACCTGCTTTAGATAAATTTACTGAAACAGACTTCGTTTGAAACAGAAAACTCTGAAATCTTATTCCTTTCATTTTTGAGAGTCGATGTGGTAGAAAATGGTTAAAAGAATTTCTTGGAAAATTCGAGATAGGTTCTTCACGATAGATTTCGTTTTATTTGAGAAATTCTTGTCACTCGATGATGATTACATTCTTAATAAATTATTCCTTAAATTACTGTTAATGCTTTGATACAAGAATTATAAGCTCCTCCTCCAACAACTAAAAATTCAGATTTATCTATTTTTCAGTCAGTTGCTTCAGGCAATTCCGTTTCTATAAGACTAGATTCCATTACATATGCTTTTTGGGAGACAAAGAAACTTTTACTTTTAATCATTGGACGCTGCTACATAACATAAACAGTCATTAAACGTTGAGAACATGTAAATATAATGTGAATGGAAATATACATAAATATGACTTCCATCTACATATTTGAAGTTTACTGCAGATTTTTTTACAAGCCATTATGCAAACGCCTTTAATTCCGCTCGTTCATTTTTATTTTGTTTAGCATGACTGGAAAATATACAGTAGATCTTCAGTTTAACAAAACCATTTTTTTTAAATAACAGATGAAAGTAGATTATACTATTAGTTGATAGGACAGAAATTCATTGTTTTATATCAAATCCTTCATTACAGTATTTATATATTTCCTACAAAAGTTTCTGTAACTAATGTTTAAGAAACAATGTCTTTTATTGTTTACTCCATGAAGATTGCATATGATTTTTTTGAACTTACTGCCTAATTATACGAATTTCACTTCGTCAAGAAATTTAGTGAGATTATTGGGATTTTCCATTCTATGTAGTATAATTCAAATCATGATTGATAAATTTTTAAACGATTTCTCAAGGAATGGAGGAATCAGATCCACATAAATTACCTGCTTCGACAGATTTGGGAAACGTTTCACATGTGTTGCCCACCTTTCATCCTGCCTACGCCATCCCATGCAAAGATATTAACCACACCAAGGAGTTTGCTGAAGCCGCTGGTGCCCAAGAAGCTCAGGGACCCACACTGCTGGTCAGCAAGGCCATGACCATGACATGTCTGACTATTTTCAGATCACCACAAATTCTCGAAAAAGTGAGGAGGGTCTTTGAAGAAGATATCGCAAGCGATTCGTAATATCATGCTGAAATGAAAAAAATTAAATCCACATAACGGTTTGAAAATTAGAATGAATTTATTTCAGTTTCTGTCAATGATCTGAAAGCCGTTTCTCTTCGTACTTTTAAACCACTGTTAAACCGTATTAGAATTTGAAAAAAATAAACACTGTATTTTTTGCGACATTTGTTTTTAGAATGTTTTACACAATCCAGCTTACTAAATTAATGTAATCAAATAATAAATATATATATAAGCTAGTCACTGTGTTTATTTTTAAGTATACATCAAAATAGTCATTTTGCATTTATATTTCAATTCAACTCCTTCTTCCAGTCCAAGCAGTGGAATAGCTAATAGGTGGCAGTAGGACTGTCCCCCCCAGGCAGCACTTCGAAAGAGGGGGCAAAATTAAACCAATTGGAAAATAATTTTATAACTAAGAAGAGTATCGGCACTAGCTCAATCACTGTGTACATAAAAAAACCCTAATGGTTTTTTTTTTGCCTTTTGTCGTAAATTGCCGATAGGTGAAAGGAAGACTGGTAATGGACTCGCGATTTCGTAACCTGACTGCAGAAATCGAGGACGTCAAACGACGAATAGCGAACGTTACTCATTAAATGGTTTTTTCCCCTGGAAATTTATTTTATTTTGCGATTTTATTTGCCTTACGTAACTTGTAAAGGAAGGGCGGCATTTTTCAATTTCACCCTGGGCGGCAAAAGTTTCAACTGCACCTCTGACTCCATGGCCATTCACCTGATCAGGGATCTGAATGAGTCTAAAGTGGGCCATTCACCGCTCTTCCAAACTGGAATCTTCGGAACATGGGAAGGAAAACCTATCGTCAATGTCGAAAACTTGTCAAATTTGGAGCAAATGATTCGAAGTGGTGGAATTCAAAAGAACTTAAAGCTGGGCATTCACTTGAAGGCTACCTATGCCATTTGTCCTAAGCCCGCTTTTTTCCCACCCATTTTAATCGAAAAATTAAGCACGTCATTCGCATAGGCTCCAAAGTATGGTACCTTCGATCCCCTCATCCTTCCCCCCACTCGGAGGAATTTCGATTTTCTAGCCTCGTCGCGAGGTCTTAATCTAGTCAGATCCTTTGATGTGCCACTAGACTCGCATAGGGGAATCAAATTGGAATCGGCGCATGAAGGCATGGATTTTTAGTTCGTTTAAATTTCATCATTTCGAATCATTTGTTCCAAATTTCATAGGTTTTCGACTTGGCGATTGCTTTTCCCTTCCCGTGTTCCAAAAATTCCATTTTGGAAGACATGTGAATGGCCTGCTAAAAATCCAAAATTCAATCCGCCGATTCCTGGAAGACATGTGAATGGCCTGCTAAAAATCCAAAATTCAATCCGCCGATTCCAATTCCAGACCTCGATGCGAACGTAGCGGCAAAACAAAGGATCTGCCTACATTGACATCGCGCGTCGAGGCTAGAAATGAAACTCGAAATCCCCCATGCGGGTGAAGAGTCTGGGTGGGAAAAATTCTGCGACTTTGAACCTTGTCTCAAAACAAACTTTGGAACATCCGTGAATGCTTTTACTAATTTTTCGACTAAAATGGATGGGGAAAAACACTCTTAGGACAAATAGCATAACTTAGCCTTCTCGTGAAAGCCCGGCTTCCGGCGCAGATGAGTGGAGTGATGACCTGTTCTCTATCAACTACAGCTGAAATTCCGATAAGAAACTAAGAATAATAATTGTAATGAGATCTCGTTTGGAATGAGTGGGGTAGATAGAGAGTAATTATAATCGTAGATTAAATTAATTCCTCTTGTGAACTTTTCAGGAGAAACGGTAATGACCAAATTTTATTTTGAGTTAACTGTAGTATTTATCAAAAAATGTATTCTTCTTCGTCGTCAAAAATGCACACCCTTAAATGAACAGTTATAAATCGAATGTTAGAAAATCGCAAGCATTTGATTACGATTGAAAGAGACGAAAAACGTTGCAGATAAAATCGATTTAATATATTCCGAGATTTGACAGAAGACAATGTTTCTCGAAGGACAGAAACAAATGATAATAACATAACTTCTGACATTCCAAAAAATCTCGCAAATGCGTAGAAAGCTTGCATTAATTCCAAGTAATTTATCAAGGATCTAACCCAGATAGCACGTATATTTGCAGCAAGTTTGATTTTTGCTTGATATTATCTTGTCATGGCAAATTTGACGCTCGATGTTGTAGCGAAACTGCTGCAAATTAACCAGGCAGAATCGCCACCCTCGCTTTCAAAACAAGATTGCCACAAGTTTACCACGGCGAAAATAGACAACCATCGCCACCCCTCCTTGCAATGCAAGTTTGCTGTGAAGGTGTCAAGACAAGTTCACAGCACGATTGCAAAACAAGTTTCCTACAAAGATGATAGCACACTAAGAGAAACTAAAACAGAGAAAGATCTTTCTCTGTTTTAAAAAACATCCGCTTTTTAATAGCATCTCCTAGACCTTCCTTCTTTTTATTAATTCAATAAATCAATGATAATTTGTGAAAAAACTAACTTTTTTATTAAAAAAATTTTGAAACATTTTCCATCTTTTTACTAGAACTCGCACTTTAAAGAAAATTTTATCGCCTTTTTCTTAATGTTGAAATTTTAACGTTTATAAACAAAATTAAACCTAAAAAAAGTCAATGTTTGTTGAAAAATAATAACTTACGTTTTGTCCCATTTTAAAAGTAATTACTTTTGAAACCTAATTTCATAATTTATTCTACTAGCAAAACGTAGTTATTAGCGAAAATCGCTCTCTGTTTGATTTCAAATCATGTTCTCAACACAAAATTAAAAAAATTAATGAAATCAAGAAAAGAGTTTAAAATAAATCGTATGCACGATCTATTAGCACAATCTCTCTTCTCCTCTCGTAGTCTAGGTGGCTGAGTGGTTTAGAGCGTCAGGTTAGGAAGCGGTAGGTCGCGAATTCTAATCCAAGGTTGTGTTCGTACTCCATTTTTGCTATAGTTTGCAATGAGTTTGACGTGACAAATTTGTGGCAAATTTGACGCGTGGTGACTTCGAAGCTTGCGTTAACGTGCTGCAAACTTATTTCAAGTTTGCAATCTTGTCATGTCAAATTTGTTGCAATCTTGCAGATTTGCAGAGCAAGATTGCTGCAACTTTACTTCAAACTAAAATTGCTATCTGGGAAGTCTTGATGTAAATAATCATGGCCAGACTCTGATCCCCTTTGGAGAATAATTTTTAACTTATATGATCTCCGATAGATGGTGCTACTGCTGTCAAAAACCGAGCTAGTAACATTGTAATCGTGGTGTTAAGTATTCTTTTTCACTTATGGTTTCTTTATCACTTATCAGTTAACTTACGAGTTGGAAATTGTGCAGCATTTAACGTATATAAAGAATATAAGACAAGACAGTCTATCTTCAGAAGAAAGTTTCATTGTAAATATTCACAAAAGAGGGCAAATTTCTTGATAGAGTTCAGAAATGGAAGAAAGAGTTCGTAATTGTTTATTTGCGAACTTTATAACCATAAAATTTCTTTGCACAAAGACATTGTTCCAGATCAACAATTTCTAGAAGGAATTTTACGTTTAAATTATTTCTAGAATCTTTAATTCCGTAAGTCAAATTTCTCTCATTTTTATTTGTTATATTCCTCACAAACGTTTGTGCACTTCCTTAAATATTCATAAGAAATTGATTTCGAAGGAAAGCTGTCATTCTCTATTTTATGAATTTCGAACAGTTTGCTGGTTTTTTAAACGCAAATGTTCACATCCGTAACATTTCATGGTTAATATTGGTAAACCCTTAACATTGATTCGTTTGAATTTCTAAATATGTTTTTTTAAAAAGCATATGAATCTTTCTGACCCGTATCGGGCTGCTGTAGTCCTTTTTCTCACATAGTCCCATAATATAAATTTTTTAAAAATCCTGTCGGATAGCCGGAAAGGGAAGGTAGATTTATCGGAGATGTAAGAAAGAGATAGAAATAAAAATCCCCACCCTCTCCCCCGTTATCACCTCTAATTTCATAAGGTGTGGAGCTATGAGCATGAGAGAGGATGGAAGAGAATGCCACTGAAGAGAGCTTCAAACGAGGTGTCACAGGCAAGGTTAAAAAGCAGTCTAATTTAAGGTTAAAATTTTTTTTTCATTCCCTAACTTCTAAAGGATTGAAGCTATCGAAAAACTCTAAATACAAAAATTGTTCGTTATGATGAACTAAAAATTCGTCTAATTTGAATTATCTTTCCATCTTCAATAGTAGGAAGTTATGGGGAAATGAAAATTTCAACCTATATCACCTCCCCCTCCCATCCTTTGATCTCTATAGCCCATCTATAAAATCAGCCGAAACTTTCACCCTCACTACAAAATATCCTTCGCAGGTTCAAATCCTCTCAAAATTATCCTGGTTATCGTGTGCACAAGATAATACCCGAAGTCGAATCATGAGAATTAGTGCAATAAGTGGTCTCCCTAAAAGGCTAAATAACTAATAGAATTTGTCTCTTCGGTATCGTGTGGGCATTCACTGGTCAGAAATCTATCTTTTCCATGCTAATACGAAGTGCATATGCTAAGGCGTGTGCCATGGGCTGAATATTTTAATTATATTAATTGGAATTAATTATGTAATAGAGTCGTATTAGTACGTTCTGAATTTAAGGTAATCGAAACTGGAATTTCAGAATATTTTGAAATTATTCTGGTTAATAAAAGGCACTTATAGCTGTCATTTCTTGAAATCAAATTCTTTTCGAAACAACAGAATAAATATGATGCTCATAAAAGAAACGGGACGTTCTCAAACGATGCGATTAAACCTCTGTCAGCAATTTTTCAGAAATAAACGCATCCAAGAAAATTCTGAAGAAAATTTTCGACCAGTACAGATCACTGATTTTAATGCGTGTATTTTAGCTTAAACTGAATGAATTTTATAAATTTCAAAACTGCTTGGGATTAATTTAATCTGAATCATTAATTTCAATTTCGATTTCATTTACTTACATTTCGTATCAGATTAAAGATAAAATAGTAATAAAAGTGACAAAAATAAAGATGGGACATAGAAATTAATTTTATGCCACAAGGAACTTATTCTAAAAATCGCATTTTATGTAAAAGAAAAATAATGCGAAATAAGAAACCCATACAAGTATTATCAAAGTTCCTCGATGAAAACGGAATTACCAACAGCTGCATCAAATAATAGCAACAATATCAATCAAAGTAAATAGTTTCTTGGAAGTTCAATACCCCGTTTCTTGACGTTGACTCCAGCAGCTGAAAAGCTCTAGCAGCCATTTATAATACTCTACTTTTATAATACAATAAAAGAATCCGAACTCTATTCAGCAGTGTCAACAAATAACCGAATGTTTGTTTACTTCAGTTCGTGCATTGCAGCCGTGGGGAGTTTGCTGTAATCTATTCTATATCGCGCAGCAATACTTTTCGACATAATTGAAACTTTTACTTTTCTGATTAATTTTGAATAATTTTATTATTAGGCAATAACAAATATTTTTTTATTATTTTTATTAATTAATCGATTAATTAAAAATTAAACTTCAAAAGAAATGTTTTCGATTATTTTTCTTGCATTCCTTAAGCTCGTTTATAGAGGTTAACTCATGTGCGACTGAATAATAAAAAAATCAAGAAACTCTATAAAGTCAGTGGCGGATTTTGTCAATATGAGGCCACAAGCGCAAAACTGACTTGAGGCCCCCCCTCCCTCTACTCAATGTCTCAAATTCACCGTTGATTTAGCCCTACGATGTGCGCAGAATAGGTTTTGAGGCCCTCTCCCTTCCCCATTGTCGCAACTTCGCCGTCTGCATAGCGCTACAATTTACGTCCAATAGGTTTCGAGACTCCCTCCTACCGAATGTCGCTAATTCACCATCAGTTTGCACTACTCTGTGCGTCGAATGTATTTTGAGGCCCCCTGGAATTTCGAGGCACGAGGCGATCGCCTCTAACGCCTGTGCGGAAAACCGCCACTGTATAAAGTTAAAATAAATACACATGTAGGATTTTACTTATGTATCTAATTACGGGAAAATTTAATAGTAAACTTTTCTTTAATTAATTTTTATTCATCAATAATTACCCTTCATTTTTTATTTATATTCAAATTCAAGACAAGCGAAGATATTTTCTGCTGCAAAAAACTAATAAATGAATAATAATAATTTAAAACCCAGCTTGGAAGAGAAGAAGCTACTGTATTCCTGGCAGTGACTTCTTCCCTTCTCAAACTATGGAGCGGGACGAATGCTCTTACTGCGCGTGCGCAGCCACAGAAATCTGTGGTTTTTGGAAGATTTCTATCAACAAAGAGAGATGCACCGTTTTTCGCTACGCCTCCCCTGAATATTGAAATCTCTAAAAGGAATGCCATTAGATTGTTGATGGATTTAAATATCGTGTGCAAAATTAAATAAATTAGTGATTATATTCACACTCTGCAAAAATTCAAGGCTGCTGCAGCTCCGCAGTGCGTATGCACTCCCCGCCCCTGGATGTCACTTACTTTCAGATTTCATAAACTATAGAAGTAAAATGAAAAGAAAGAAAAAAAATGTTAGTGCTTTGTAGTAAGAAAGAATAATTTATTTACTACAAAACATTTCATTCTCATTCGACGTTTCTTCTTACAGTAGTGGTAAGAAAAAGTCTATGAAGTGAAAAGAAATAGTTTATAATTTTGTGCCATAGACCATCTTCTGAATATTTGTACGGTTACAAAACTGTAATACCGCTTTCCTGCCATATTAGTCTTATGGTTGGGAAGAGAGATATACAGAGGTTCTTAATAGCTATCGGGGAGGTCAAGCCTAGGCCCACTATCTTGGCGACAAAACGATGATTCTTGAAAATACTAGAATTTTCCTTCTATCTCTATTAGGAAGAACTATAGAGAATGTACTAGATGATTCTACGTGAAGTCACATCCTACCGGAAAAGGTATAAAAACCTGGAGGTGCTGAAGCGAGTGGACCTCTTTGGAATATGTTTGAACGCTTTTGAATCTGGAGTTTTGCCCGCAGTGTTAGCTGGTAAGCTAATAGACAACGAGCGGTATTGAAAGTGCTGTCACTGTTGTTATTAATAATTTGCTGTCTGTTTATGTTGCTAATTTGTACAAGTGGTGTATTTCTTGTTTCATGTGTTGCGTGATTTTTCTGAATATTCGTGAATAAAGAGTCATTCTCCATTATCCTACCTGGGACTGTTTTCACCGTACACCCACCAGACGATTTTCGTAACATTATTGCATCAAAAGGAACGCGTTCACATTTTCTCTTGCATCTTTTTTACTACAATGACGACAATATGTCATAGACGCAAAGATTAAATAAAGGAAGTGATCATTTACAGGTATTATACCTACGGATAAAGCGTTATTTGCAGGTACTGTTAAATTCAAAATCATTCTGTAGGACTTTTTTTTTTGGGGGGGGGGGATTTTACTTTTTTTCCGGAAAGATTGTTCGTTTTTGGCTTGAGATTATAAACTTTAATGTTATTTTGCGAGATTTTTCAATATTTCAAACGAAACACCCGAGATGCTTTTGTCTTCTGTTATCTGGTTTCCCATGATTCTGAATTAATTTTCGGCAAATAAAATATTTTTTGAAGCGTTTGTTGATGAAATTTCACTTTATATATTTAATCAAAAATGAATTTCAGTATTTTCTTTAATCTTACTCCTTTTTCGAAACATAAATTATTATCAGACAAATTTAAACTTATTCTTATTTCCTTCTAATAAATGCAAATGTTCTAAATTAAAAAGATTAAAAGCAGTTTTTAAAAACATACTTTTATTAGTGCACTAAAAAAGTAGAATTTTTTTTACATCGTTTATCTTCTTATTTTAGTCTTTAATTTATAACTCATTATTACAAACAAAATCCGTTACATATTATCTCTCTATATGTAAAAGGCAATGCATGTGTTCGTGCGATGTTTAGACGTAAAAGCCTTAGACTTACAGCCCTGAAATTCGGCACACAGATAGTACTAATGGTGACTCAATGCACCGGGAAATTTAGTTGCAAATGAGAAAATCTGACGTTATTCCGCCAATGAAAGAAAACTCATTGTTTACACTGTTTATATCCATTGTAGATGAGAAAGTGGATGAGCTCCCTTACCCAGGCCCGAGTTGAAACTGAAAATTAAAACCTTTTGCAGTTTTATTTTAATTCTGTATTAAATTACTATAATTTTGAACTACCCAACATTAATAAAAATTGCATATTCTTTGCTTTCCTTGACGTTTTAAATTTTTTTCACTTCTTCAAAATATGTGCTAGTGTTATGAAAGAGGGTAGTAGGCAGCATTTAGAATTTTATATTATACTTTGACCCCCCATACCTTTCAACCCCCTCCGGTGTGTCCGGATTTGAACTAAAACTATTATGGTAACCCTAAGAATATATAATCTCTGACACGACTACGTTTCTGTAGATCTTAAAAGGCAACTGAAAAATGTTTTACAATTAACCTGGATGGAAGGGAGCATTCTGAAATTATAATTGGTTACGAAATAGATATTTAAATACTGCATGTTTAAAATGAAATTCTTGCAGGAAAATCAAAGCTGATCCATGAACCATAATGAAAAGTATAAATGTGAAATTTTAAAAACTCGATGGATAAAACTCAAATTGGTGGCATAATATTTTCATATTGAACTAAAAAAAAATAACAAAATCCTATAAAGTAATGACGATCAAGTTTTACGCGATAAGTATATAATTAGTAGGGCAATAATTATAGCAAGAGCACTGTTCAAAGTGCATTTCGCATACTTAAGCTCGTCCCATTTGCGCTGACCCAGTAGCGTGGATAGATCATGACTGAGGAGGATTTCTAAAGCGGGCATTCGCCGCTGTTCAATTCAACGATTTTTGGAACACGGGAAGGAAAAACCTTGGGCAATGTGAGAAACCGATGAAAATTGGAGCAAATGGATTGCACTGATGGAATTCCGAATAGTTTGAAATCAAATTGGATGGTCGGATGGACTTTTGGCACCTCGCTGCGAGGATAGCGGGAAAACAAAACCACTGCCTAGATTGGTACCTTGTCAAGAGGCTAAGTCACGTTGAAAGTAGACGTGGAAATCCCACGTGTGAGGGAGGAGGAGTGTAGTTGGGAGTAAGTCTGGGACTTTGAACCTTCTCAAACAAGGTGTGTCAAAACAAACTTTGGAAAATCCGTGAATGACTTGCCTAAATTTTTCAACTGAAATGAGTGGATTACAAACCAGTTGTTGGGACAAATGGAACGTAATGGAGTACTGATGAATGCCTAGCTTCATGTGTATCAGCCAAAATAGATGAAGAAAAAGAGCTCTTGTGATTTGTTAGTGAGGAGATATAGAAAAATCCAGAACTTGCTTACCAAGAAAAATTTGCTCATAACATTTTGATGAGTACATTAACAAAACGCGGTTTCGATGTGCAGAAACATTACGTGATACCCACAGCTTTTAAAGAGAAGTTTGGGTCTAAAGCAGGTACAGAATTGTCTTTTTTACTTCTAGGTTTTATTTAGCTAATATAGTGTCTTTCATTAGAATCATATGATTAATTCAATTATATAATTAGTAGTTAAATATTATGTTAATTTATTCAAACAGAATAATTATAGAATATTAGAATTTTCAATAATTTAAAAGACTTAAGGATTATTTTTGTATGCAGATTGTTGATTGAACAACTGTTTAAATTCATGCCAGTTTTCAGTTTTTTTTGTTTTGTCAGTAAAAAAAGACTTTTAAGGATTTCTTCGATTACCACATAAATTAATCTGATTGTCTAACAGGAGGGGGAAAAGTTAGTGAATGGTGAGACAACAGTGTATTCCTGGATTCGCCACTGTTGTAAAAAGATATTTTATCATTCATGTACGAAAGTGCTAAATGGCAATTTAAAAAAAGTAGCCGCATTTTTAAAGTTGTATTAAAAAACTAAGGTCATTTTTAAATTAATATATTTATTCTTTCTCTTCTAAGGCAAGCAGATTCTAATCTGAGACGCTGTAGAACCGAGTCTCAAAACTGGGACGCGTTCAAGAGAGGGGATAAGAGGGCATTGAACAAAATTGTATAACTGAAATTTAAAAAAAAAACTTTAAAAAATTCAGAAATAATGAATCAGCTAGCCTTTTTACATTCAAGGCTAACTTGGAGAGAAAACATGTAATAAGAAACTTATAACTGCTTGAAAAAAGGTGCTGCCATCTGGTGTTTCTAAATGAAGTACAGTCAGGGATATTTATGATATCTTTAGTTTAGATCTTTACAGAATATATCTGAATAAATAAAGGTAACAAAATTTCTCTATATATTTATTAAAATGATACCGAATACATAATTATTCAAAAACCGAGGCCAAAAATGTTTCCCTCCGCTTAGAAAAGATACGAAATAATTAATTCCATACATTAAGATTTTCATTTTCATGGTAGAAAAGCTTAGGACTCTCGTAGCATTGCTTAGGCGTTCTAAAGGAGTTTATCACCAAAAATACAATCAATGTTTTAAATTTTCTGAAGCGACTTTTCCGTTTAAACTTCTAGCATTTCTCTGCCCCTGGATTTTAATTTATGATCTGACAACAGGTATAGTTGATTCAGAAGAGGATTGCAGTCATGAAGGTTCTAGTTTGAAATTCTCTGCAATTATTACTTGCACACCTACTCTAAGGATGCGTTTTATACTGAATACTCCAAAATAAGCTCTTCATTAAAACTATAAAAAAGTAATCTCCGTATTCGTATTACCGACTGCAAATTTCCGGTTTTGTCATATGAGTACATGAAGTGAAACTGAAACTCAGTCATGTAATAGCATTTTTCTGCTCTCGGCGAAGTTCCAGGAAGAAACTTTTCGAAACATAGATAACATAAAAAGAAATAGACATTCAAATACAAAACATGTAAAATAATAAAAATGATAATAATAATAAAATGTTTGAGGTTAATTAAAAATTACTTACAGTTTTGAGTCTAAAACACATCTTTAGCAGAGTGGGTATGCAAGTAATAATTTACAAAGAATTTCAAATATTTGGCGTCCGCTGCAAGGACACTTAACTGTAGTAGAGATCTTTCGTTTGTTTATAATGGATATACTTAAACCCAAAGAGTTCTTTTATTGCAGGAGTTACTGCAAAACATGTTCACAGTCATTGATGTATTGAAAGATAGAAAATGATTTTAGTTTTAGATGCCTATGCATAATACATTCATCTACATTATTTGTAATAAATTTCAGTATTCTTTTCCGGAATGATTAGTTATTTTCCATACACATGCATACATTATCATGTTCCAGTCAATATCTTTAAAAGTTTTGAAAAATTCTTCGATCTAAAGTTTTAATTCAGGTTTCTTTCCCATTCAAAGAGACTATAGTTGATTTTTCCAACTAAACGGCAAAAGAAACGATCTCCAGGAATATAAAAGGTTAATAAGAGGACTTTTTCGAGATCTATAAATTCTGCTTTCTTTTGCTTTAGTTAATCAGGGTCTTCTTTCCGGTGAATCCTTTAGACTAGCTCATATGATCAATTTCTCACAGTCTGTGTAGGTGCTTTCATATTGCGATTGTTTTGCAATAAACTTATAATTAAGACGTAATACTTTAATTTTGTTGTATAGTTCTCATTACATTCATTATATGATTGGCAGTTCAGCATCACTGGGATTTAATTACTGAATTTTTTGAGATCAGTGTAATAATTTATTATTAAACTATATAATAATATAATACATTAATTATAATATATATCACTGTAATTATTTATATGATAAATTATCACTGTTATAATATGTTATTATAACAGCCGTTAGCCATTTTTTAAAACAATTTTTATTAATTCATGCATTGGAATTTTGACCTGTTGCTGAGCTGTAAATTCCCGTGTTCACTTAAGTGCTTCCAGTTTATTGTCGTTATAAAAGAACGGATTTTAAAGATTCTAAATAAGTTGCAGTGGCGACTGGGTGGAAAAAGTAGGGGGATAAAAAAATTTATAGACACATAAAAGTATCCGGGAATATAAAGGATAGACAATTAAACTTTAAAATTTGGTTACAAAATTAGCTAGTTTTAACTGACACTATTGCTTTTTTATAATTCCTAGTTTTAGGAAGTTAAAATAAAATAAAAATTTAATTTTTCCTGTAAAAAGTAGGGGCCATCGCCCCCCGACTCACTGCCACTGTAAATAAGCATCTACCTTCTAATGTAGACTCGGTTATTAACTCAAGTTGCATTTAGAGCACGAAGATTCTTTGAGTATTTTTCCATTTCTTTATTACTCAGTATTTTAAACTAATGGTGAAACATACAAAGAAAACTATTTAATTTTCAGCACAATTGTGCTTTGCATCGCCAATTACTTCATATCCCATCAAATAACTTTCAAAGCTCAATTATTTTTGATTTTATGGAATTTTACTCAAAACTTGAACTATCACATGAAGACTTTTTTCCCCCAACGTAAACATTTGGATTAAATCTGATCCAATTCTGTCTCATCGATAACCTTCAAGGTTTCAATACATAACGAAGTTCCAATACTAGCATATGCTTCATCAAATATTAATTAATACATCTTTTATAGCACGTTTCGGCTCAGAAGCCAAGAGAAGAATCCTCTGTTGATCATTTAATGATTCGTGCTGCCATCTGCTTACTAAATTATGTGTCTCACGTTATAAATTATTATGTTAATGTTGAAAGTAATTTAGCAAGAATTAACACATTCGAAGAATAAAATGCGCGAATAATCATTCTAAATAATTATAAATTACAGACTATTACTAACTATATAGATTTTTACTTTCTATTCTTTTTCTCGAAACAGAAATTATCGTAACTATTTTTGTATTAACTTTACGCAGTCTCGTCTTAAAAAATTTTGATCGGCCTGGGCGAGTAATGTGACCGAATCAGAACTGTTAACAAGAGATTTGAATGGCCGAGCGAAAATACCTACCTAAAAAACCTTATCATTGATAATGTAGGTGACTTCTATTATACACATAGTTTAGGAATTTATCACTGATTGTTACTGTATGAATATCTTTTGAACACATATACATATCTATGTAACATTACAAAATCAATGGCTGTCTAGTTACAAGCTTTATTCATATTTTTACTTTCAAAATATTTAAAGTTACTATTAAATACATTTTTTGGTTTAAAAATAAAATGAAATCACTGTAGTAAATTTTTAGGCAACCCTGGGTAATTAGCCCATTGGATAAGGGAGCCATAATTTTACGAACTTTTTTTACTTATAATTTTAATAAAAAATTTAAAATCTGTATTTTCTTCAGGCACATAAATACTTGCATAAACGCAGGAATAAAAATAATTGCTTCCCGGAATTAATTTCATAGTTACTACCAATATTTAAATATCAGATTTTGTTTCTGAAGATCATGTGTTTTATTAGAATGGTTAAAAAAGAATATTGTTTAAGTACATTCAAGAAGAAAAGAAATATGTTTCCTCTCAAACATTTAATATCAGAATATTTTCAATGATACCAGAAATAATATATATTTATATTATTAATGTAATGTTTCCTTTTCAGATATAGTGGAAATTAATGTGAATTTCTATGGAAAAGAAAGTCGTTCTTTCTCCTTGGAAAGCTCGCAATGCTTTGGATGTCACAGTTGCCGTTTACCAGAAAATCGTCCTCCTCAGACAACACATAATAGGCTACGACAAAATACACGGTAAAGACAATAAGAAATACCACGCATCCACTCTTAAATGAAAAGCAAATGAACACACAACAGAAAAGACTCTTTTTCCAAATTTCGTAATCATAAAAAATGAGAAGGCCATGGAAACAGAATGTCATAAACAATAACTTACTGCCAGGAATGTACTGCCGTAAAAGAAAACAAATTTTCACATTTTTCGTGAAAACCTCTTATGTTGACTGTGTTGTAATAAAATAAATGACACAAACTTAAAAATTATACATTAAATAAAAGGAAAAAATCTCTATTATAACCTTTTTTCGAAATACCTATTATATTATAAATTAAATTCTTTTTAATTTTAATATAATAGGTGTTTTTAATGAGCGTTCTGTCTAAAAATTCCATCAATCATTATGGTTTTATAAAATAAAGCTTTGCTTTTCAGCTTACGCTTACAAGTATACATAAAAATATTTGGTGTGGCAAGTGAGATGCCCCACATCATAGACGAACACTGGAGCACCAGCAACTAAAAGACAAGAACCATCTTGTGCTGTGCCAGTCAGTCAGAGCTGAGACACGAGTGCGATAGAATATCCCCAAATCCCCGAGGTAATTTTGTGATAAAAATGTTTACACCTTATAACTGCTCTGTGTTTGTTTTTACAAATATCTAATGCTAAATGGAATAAATATATTGTTAAAAGGAAACTTTTGTATATGAGAAATATTCTTTGTAGATTGCAGCCAAAAGTCGGAAATGTTATGACACTTACATTAATCATTGATGCATACGTAGTAAAATAACAAAGACTTGCATTTGTGGGGATCATCATTAAAACATCTGGGAGCTTACAGGACGGATTAGGTGATGGCGATCCTTGTTGGATGTATGGTTACTTTTAGAGGATAATTGTCTTTGAAGGTGGAGTGCAGGAATCGAAGCTATAGTAGGCTACATAAATTTTCTACAGACTGCCTTCTGTTCTGCTGTCCATTTCTGCCAAAGCCAATTCTTAATATACAACTTAGAACATGTTTGAATGTGATGTGTCACCTGGTGGAACAATGAGTCGTGTTTGTGGATGAAGAACACTTAGTTATACACTTCAAAATATTCTAAAACGCATTAAAAAGTGTTACAAAATCAATTTTTTGAGAACTATATGCACCCAAATAAAATCCAATTCGAAATCAAATTATTAACTCCAATAAATATTTTCATAAGAAGTAACAGTATATACAATTCTGCTTCATCATTTAAAACAACAAACGCCAAATTTTCGGTAAATAATTTTTAAGTTCGTTAATATATAACAGATATAAAATGTTTGGAAAAAGCGAAACAAGCATTTATTTCCTTAAATATTGCATCTAAAAATATATTTCAAATTACAAAGTTTCACTAAATGAGGTGGGCAGTTGTATGAAAACAATTTTGCTTCTGCAGAGATTGATAACAAAAGGATAAAAGAATTAAATTTGACACGACTCTCGTAATGTAAAAGCGGCGATTAAATTTTTCTCTTACATTCATCTATGAACCGATTCAGTTTCACATTTCTATGTGCAAAATTTGTAGAGATATGGTTACTTCTAAATTTAAAGAGGTTTACCACAAATTTGAAAGGAGGCATTTATTGTAGAAATGCAAATTTATTCAATGCAGAAAAATTGCTATATGCAATTTATGCTCACTCACAATTGTTATAAAACAGTTAGTAAGCCTAAGCTGAATGAAATATAGAGCAGGTAATATTTATGGCAGCATTTATTTTCAAAATAGAAAAATTATAGAATTTTTTAATCTAGATTTGATTACGGTTGGTTCAGGTTTGTTTTTTTTAAACATTTGAACGTTTCATTATTCACTACTTCTATATATCGTATCAAGGTAAAACTTCCAGAAAAATGAATAAAATCTGTTAATATGATACTTACGATTTTCATGACTGCTTTTTAACTATCAATAGCTATCATATTAAATGCAGTTATGAAAAATGCATTTTGTTTTTAAATTACATGCGCATTAAAAATACATTTTGTCCAGCAACATGTCAAAAAACATTTTGATGATTTGTGAAAAATATATAAAAATCGCATTAATTTCAAATAATTGTACCTTTGTTCAGGATGTATTTTATTATATATATATTTAATTTTCATTTTGAAAATTTCAATTAAATCGTGCATTTTTTGACAAATGACCAGAGACAAGGAACAGCACATTAATTCCACAAAATTGAATTTAAAAAATTCAGAATGATTTTTATGATGGAATCATACAGATAAAAACTGTTAGATTTTTCTTTTTTCAGTTGGACGCATTTAACGAGGAGAGAAAAACGAAATCAATTGTAGATATATTCTACGTATTTAAATGACCATTTTATTTTTGCCATTCTTGTAAAGAACAAAAAACAAATTGTGGCAGGTAAGCAAATTTCAATATAGCGTGTGTAAAAATATTTCGGAAATAATAGGAAAAAAATTAAAGCATGACTTCACAAAATTTTAATGTTCTGACATATATGCGCTATGAATTGTCATAATCTTTTAAGCCTAATTTATATTGTATGAATATAAATTACTATCTTGTTAAAATAGCAGTTATTACTATCTTAATAATAGTTAAGATAGAGTTAAGATACTGTATAGTTAAGATATAGTTACTTGAGTGATAGTTAGGATTGCCATACCTCCCGTATATACGGGACTGCCACCGTATTTCACTGCTCAGTCCTGTATTACTATTTGTCCCGTGTTTGTCCCGTTTTCTCCCTAAACTCTGCATGACTATTACAGCGACTATTGACAACGCTTGGTCAATTTTCTAACACTTCGTATATTTAAAAGATTATTTAGAGAAAAATGTTATCAACTAAAACTGCGAAACAACTATAAATTCGAGTACGGAAGAGAAATGACCGAAGTTTTTTGCAGAGACTAAGTATATTCATCAGAAAGGGTCGTGTCTAATAAAGCTATGCGAATTCGTATTTGCCTTTCCAACCCACAATGTAAATATAGTGAAAATATTTTCCCTAATGTCAACTCAATGGTCGGATGAAAGAAACAGTTTTATTTATTTTGTCAGTGGAGACAACTGAAGCAATTTTGATTTGTCGTTATAATTTCAAAATGGCTGCGCCCAATTTTAAAACTATGTGAAAGAAGAAAATTGTATAATTAAGAAAGTAAAATCAACTCTAAAATATGACTGGGCTAAAAAGGATTAGCCTCGCATCTTTTTTATTATTCTACGTGTCAATAAAATTATTAGCATGCTTAAAATCAATCTAATAAAATGATTAGAAAGCATAAAATTTATTCATTTAATTCAGAGTAAAATAAATCATTACCTACCCACTTTTTTAATGTTTTATTTATTTAACACTTAAACGCCTCGTATCAATTTTTAGTAATTATGGGAATCCTTTTATGAAGAATTTTAAAATAATTATAATCGTAGAAAAAATTAAGTTAATGTATCTGACTAATTTATATGCAAAATGTTTTCAAATATGCTATATTTAATAATAATTAATTTAATAAACATTTTTTATAACTTCTTTTCGTCCTATTTAGTTTATAAATTATTTTACCTTAAATTTTATAAACTAATACGATTGGAGCAAACAAGTATGACCGTATTTCTTCACCATAAATTTACTTTCTGGATATCTTAAAGCATAATAATATTCATCGATGCCCACGGCAACCGAAATCAAGCGATAATTCGACTCGCAACAAGCAAGCTATTCAAACAGTTTCATAATACAAGCAATAATTCCTCACGGTACATGAACTCTGTCTAATTCAACGCACGTTTCAAAGTTCGCTCTATTTGCGCTGACCCGTTCACACCGATAGGTCATGACTGAGGAGGATTTCTCCCATGTGTCTGCTAAAATAGACGGAGAAAAGGATTTCTTGCGTTCTATCAGTGAGGAGATATGGAAGAATCCAGAGCTTGCTTACCAAGAAAAATTTGCGCATGACATTTTGACGAGTGCTTTATCAAAATGTGGTTTTGATGTGCAGAAGCATTATGTAATACCCACAGCTTTTAAAGCGGAGTTTGCGTCTAAAAAAGGTAGTGAATTCTCTTCTCTAATTTAAGTGTTATTTAGTTATTGTTGTGTCTCTTATAAGAATCATATGATTAATCCATTTAGGTAATTGGTATTTTGTTATACAGTGCAAACCGGTTAAACGAGACTAAAGGGAGGAGGGGTTTCGGATAACAATTTTTTTAGATTAAGCCGTGAGCAAATATTACTATTTTAGCTAATTACATAACTGTAATTCTGAAATGTTTTGATTGTAAACAAATTCAAAGCTCTCCTTTAAGGTACACTTATGTTCTTTGTATTAAGTTAACCTCATCGAACAATATTCGCAGAGGCAGGTATGGTCCAATGCTCTGACACAGTGAAACAATATCGCAATCCAATATTATCAATACCCATCAATTTTACATTGGCATTCTAAATTACATCGATCTTCTTGGGGAGGCATAAAAGAAAAAAAAAGTGGACATTGTTGCAAAAAACTCATCTTCGCGATTATTTCCGTGCAGTACAATACGTGTTTTTTTTGTCGATTTCAGAGGCATTTCGGATAACCCGTGTTCGAGTTAGACAGGTTTACTGTATATGTTAATTTAGTCGAAGAGAGAATATTTATACGATTTTAATTTTAATACTCTGGGGATCAGTTTGTATGCAATTGCCACTTAAATGGTATATATACTGTTGACAAATGCAAACCATTTTTAAGATTTCAAAAATTTGGATTTAATAGGAATTCAACGGTTCGCAATCAGCTCTGAGATTGTGGGACTATACTATCTTCGGAACTCATATTTAAAAGAAGATTGGTCACGAGGGCAAGGAACCAGCAGAGAGGAGATGAAGGCGAAATGGGTTTGGACCCATCCTGTTTCACAGAAGCTGATAACGGCATGTAAGTTTCATCAATGGTTATGTTTGATGTACATAATATTTACATGCATTTTCTTAAACAGCACAAATATTCGGGAAGATAAATGAGTTTTCTTAAAATATCAATAATTTTTCCGCATGTTTTTGCTTATAATAAAGCAGTTTTCAACCAAATTGTATGGAACTTACTGAATATTTGACAATGTGAAAGGTGAAGCTTTTAATAAAAATTTTAATTAAACATCATCTCGTTATCAGCTTTTTAAAAGGATGTGTCAAAGCTCCATTTTCGCCTTCATCCCTTTCTGACGCCCCCCCAATTCCCTCATTACCGAATCTTCTTCTGTAAAATGAGTTCTGACGATACGTCCCACAATGCTCGAAACTGATTGCGAACCGTTGTATTCGTATAAGTCCAAATTTTGAAATCTTAAAATGGCTCTCTAGCATTTGTCAACTAGTGTATTGTAAATATCATTAAATATGTACTTATTATAAAAGATATTAATTAGATTTATTTTTCAAAAAGTTACCTTCTGAAGAATTATCTTCCCAATTTCAGCTTTATAAGGAATAGGGTCACTTTAACATAACAATTGTGGTTGAATCAGTCTGAAAAAAATATTGAAGGAAATTGCAAAATATACTATTTATCCCTTTTTATCTTTTCTGTTCTTCCCCTAAATAATTAATTATTTATTATTTCTGAATTTATATTATATTTTTTGCCTACTTTTTTAGACAACAAGCTTACTCTTCCCTTTAGCTGAGTCCTTGTTCGAAGTTCATAAATCAGTCTAATTTGCTGTATTATACACTTCCTCCTTGTTTCTTTTATGTTTTATTCAACTTGACTGTCATGTGTACCTTCGAATCTTGAGAGTCGTTTCTACCCACTTCAAAACGAGGGCAGTTTGAAATTTAGCATAGTTGTGGGTTTCCTGACATACAATACTTATGTAAAAAATCTTCAATTATGCTTCTTTTAAAACCCTAAAATATATTAAAATTCTTACAGCCCTATATTTAGGGGCGATAAAGTTTGGAAGGTGGTAACCTCACTTACGTAGGATTGCTGAACAACACCACGAAGCTAACAGAATAAAGCTATACTTCCAGTGATGGACCGATGAATAGCGTGATAGCTCATTTCTACGCGTCTTGGGTTTACTTTCTGTTAGAATTCATACACAACCAGATTTTTTTTTTTACTTCGTACTAAACGTTTCGCACTCAAGCAAAAGAGAAGTAGTGTATAGATCGATTCTACCTTTTTCTATACCATTGTTTATAATAATTTTTAGATTATCGTCTAATATATACGGATTTAATGTTTTCAGAATTAATATCATTAAATCAATCTTTTAAAAAATGGATAATGTCACATATGATATGTAATGAATTTTAATATTGCTTTATTATATGGAAATTCAATAATTGAATTTAGTTTACCACTATCTAACATGTATGTATGTATTCATGCTCGAGCATCCTCAAAAGTAGAAATAAAATAAAGAAGAAAAAAAAATTTAAGATATAAGCTTTTTATTCATGTGAAAAAATGAACAGCAAAAGGATTGAAATAATTTTTTCTGATTAAATAAAATGCATGGTTCGAATAAAGCATTAGGCGCCTTTACCTTCTAGAATATTCATTTGTTGAAATTTACACAAAAGTATAGGTCTATGTAAGAGTGCCACACTTTTTCAAACCATGCATTTTACTTGATTATCAGAAAAATTAATTGCTCTTAACGCTTCTTCATTTTTTCACATTTGAATCAAACTTTACTGTATTTAGAACATTTATTTTAACCCCTTCAGTCAGGCACAAAAAATGTATTGACAGATCTGCAGCTCATCTGAGATTAAAAGTTTGTTTAGTTTTGTTTAGACTTAAGAAAAGATTATCAAGCTAGACTATTCAGTCATACAAAGCTATATTTTGCGTTTTTAATACTGTTTATCCTTGCAATTTCAACTAACAAAATGTCCAGGAATTCAGGAGGGAGTTAGGTTTGTTTTCCTGTAAGTTCCTTACCAATGGCGCTGTTGTCGTTGAGAGCCAGAAATAATTCAACGTTTCTGAAATATTCTAAACAACAGCTCAATATCATTAGATTGGGACTGGGACGCAGGGAATATTTGCAGATATATAAGAAAAATGAAGAAAAATTTCGAAATCAAAAATAAAAACTTAATCGGGCGCAGCTCATCGACCAATTAACGTTCCTTCCATACATCAAAAGAGAACCAGAGAAAAACACACACAGAGTAGCGAGTGGTAGGGATCCAAGGAGATTACTAGCGCACACGCTTTATCCATGAAACCCCACATTAGGCACGCAAAAATAAGGATGCTTCATCTCACGGATGAGTGCGCCCGACGGAACGTTATAAAGTCTTAAAGGAATATCATTTATAGTCTATTTAAGTTTATATTGACAGGAATAACAAGATTGTACATTTAAAACTTATTAAAGCTTATTAAGTAGAAAATTTAAAATTGAATAATTTCAGATATTTTATGGCGTAATTTTCACATAGTCACAAATCTCTAACTCTATGAGTGAGCATTACTTCTTAAATAATGCGGTTGCTATCCACGCATCTTCTAGACATGAATCTATTACTGTAATTTATATTTTTGTTGCATTAAGATGCTAAATCTTTTATTTGAAATGTGAATATAAATGATACGATAAGAGCAATATTAGCTGCTAGGAAACAAGTTGCAAAGAACATAGTTGTGTTATTTGAAAATCAGTCATTCAAATGTTTTTTAAAAAAATGTAAAATCTTTAGTTCTGCTAAGAGAATTCTTGCTATGAATGCGATTGTAAAATGCAGAAATAACACATTTTTTAATTGTCAAGTAATAAAATTTCACTTCCTCGAGTAAAATTAAAAAAAATATTTTTAAAAAAAAGGAAATAAAACACTCAAAATTTAGATTTAGAGTCGCATTTTGAATTTCAGCAATTTAACAGCAGCTAAAATTGTAAAGTTATAGTTGTTGTAAAATACAGTTATATACAGCACCTTTAAGGTCACTCCCCCCCACTACTTTTCCATATCCCACTCAAGTGGGAAACTGGATTCGAAAGTGCACAAGCTGTTGTTAACCCCTTATCACACTGCCATTTGGAAACCATTCAAAATTCGCACGATATGCGACAAAATATTAGCTAATGACAGCTAGAACTTACTTTTTAAAGGTTAAAATTTAATAAGTATTTTGTATGCGATGTAATTTCAACGAATCTTAATTAAAAATTACGAGAGCATCTAAATTTAAAAAATTAACTTTAAAGTACTGATTTATCTATTAAACTTCTTTGATATTATTGTAACGACCGGGCCTCAAAATTATTCACTTTTGGCCGCGATTTTGGCATGCTTGTTCATACTTAAATTGTATCCAATTCGAAATTTTTCCTGGACGTCACAAACGTTTTCATTCGACTTACATAAATTGGAAATATGTCACGGAAGAACTTCCTTGTCGCCACTATAACCTTCAAAGCACGTGATGCTAAAACCTTGAACGTGAAAAGGCTTTTTTATTCTCCTTATCTTTCAGAGATAATAGGATCACTCAAATTCTCACTGTCTGATGATTATAATCATAAGCTGAGAGATTTATATTATGAGTCTTGGATACTATATTTTAAATCATATCTCCCATACGAATGTAATAAACCAATTATGTTTACAGTATCTGTAATTTGAGTTTAGTAGAAGTTAGTATGTTAATAAAAGTTGTATATGTATTAATATGACTATTTTAATACAATATCTTATTTAAAATTTTTTTAAAAATTAAAGATTTAATTTTTAAAAATTGCTTTTGCGGATTTTTCCATGCCAACTTATGCATCGAATGTACTGTCGTTACCTATTAAATTAATAGAAGCAGATATTGTTCTATTAATGTGCATTCGATTGTGTGAGGAAGATTTTCTACATTTAGTCGAAAGTTATCGTAATTTTTAGAGCATTTGTATGATTTTCACTTTATTAAAACTCTGATTTCACAAAGAAGTTACAAAAATAAATGAAATTTCACTAAATCTGGACAGGAATATACCGGTTATTCAAGACATTATTGTTTCAAGCTCCTCGAAAAATCCGTGAATACCTCAGGAAAAAAATATTAAAGGCAGAATGCTTTTCAAAACTGGAGATGCTACGAATAAATTAAGCAATAATTCACTTACTATAGTGAACATCTGTTATTATAGATTTTTCATTAATCTAAAATTTCATACATTTGTATGCATTTATGTTTATGTGAAACTTCATTAATTTTTTGGACTCATTGAGTCATAACCTTAATAATTGTGTTCCTATCGCTGATATGATTCTGTTCCTATCGCTGATATCGCTGAAGTTATAACTTGAAAAATTTCTGTCCGGTAGGGAAAAAAAAGAATCCTGCAAAACTCATGTGAACGATTCGTGGTGCCATCTATTGATCCTAATTTTCCTTTTGCATCTGCAGTCCTTAATATTACATAAGGGCTGGAAAAAAAAATGGAAGCATAAGCGAAAAATGGGAGCAATAATGAATATTCATATAATAATGTGTACGAATAATTGAATGAAACAGTTAATATAAACAATTATTAAATAATGCATTTTTCCAATGATTTAATTTAAAAATTTAATGAGAATAATTTATTTCTTTTAAAAACTGCTTTTATAGGCAAATAGCTTTTCTGCTAATGAATATTTTTTTTTTCATTATTTAAAACAGTTTTTAAATGGTTTTTCCAAATTAAACGCTTGTTATGATATATAGAAAGAGAAAGCCATCTAAATCCAGTAAAAATTCAGAAAATTTTAGTCAATCAAGCTCTCAAGCTTGTTTATTGAATCATTCCTTTAAATATTGTGATTCTAAAGGAAATTTTGCAAAGCTTCTCTTTCGTGGGAGTTTACATAATATTGGGTTGAAATCAACTTCATTTCAAAAATCCTGAAAACTACCACAATAGGAATAAAAAACCTGACATTATTTTGGACACGATGTAGCCAGATCAGGGGGGGGGGGGCTATCGGGTAACCCCCCAATGTAAACCAAAATTCTTGATTTAATTTAAAATCCTACAAACTTTTGAGCTTAATTTTCATTTTAAAAAATAGTATTAAAATCACGTGACAAAATTGCTTTCTGACTTAGACGAGGCTGAAAATTTTCCTACTTTTCAAGTCATTCCACTTGCACTTGTAGCGTTGGCGAAGCTATTTTGTCATTATTTCATTTATTTACGTATTAAAATATCGAAACCTTTAGTATTCTTTATTATTCTATTATCAAAGGAAATGCTCAAAGTTAAAGGTGTTTTGGTTTGTATAATAGTTATAATTCGCAAATAGTTATAATTCTCCTCTTCTCTTTTTTCTGTTTTATCATTGTTTTCTTTTAATTTATTTTCTTCTAATTAAAATTTCTGGCTTAGTTTATATAAGTGTAAGGTTTGACATTCATTCACGACGATACAAGTACATGACCTCCAGCCCCCCCGACCGATCCTGGATTCGCCACTGTTCAGGACACAATTATCAATTTTTTCATCACAATTTTTTTTTCTTTGATTGCTATTTAACTGCCGCAAAGTGTACTTAAGTGTGAGCATTTTTCTATGCAAAGCCTTTCTCGTCTTCGTTAACCCCTTAAGTGGTTTATTTTCTCAACTATCTAATTAGATGGCACTTTCTATTTTGGGAATGCGTTGTCATTTTTATTTAATTGTGAACCTAAAGGACAGTTTAAATGTTTATGGATTCCCCCGTAATATTTGTATCGAATTATAACGTCTTGTTTCAGTTTATAAGTTTAAAATTGTGATAATTCGATGCCCGGAAATCAATATTGTTCAGTATCATATAATATCGAACAATATTGTGCAATATCTTGCAACATGTTGTGCCACCTGGGACTTAACGGGTTAACATCGGAAAAGGCACGCGTACCGGTTTTTATTTGTTATAATAAAAATTTATCGAATTATTGCTTTAAGTTGAATGTTTCCTTACTATCAATGTTTTTTTTTTCATATTCAAACGGAAAAATAAGCTTTTAATCTCAACTGTACTGTACGAATAGGTATACATTACGCGTTGCTACGTTTAGTGTTAAGTTCTGGGAATATCTGGATTTTTCTTTGATAACACTGAAGATTTATGCTATAAGCTAGGTCGTCATCAAAATCTTCAAAGTAAAAAATCATCTATCAATGTATGATCAAAAAAACATTTTGATTAAAACAATGGCATTTAACGTAAACCTTAGAGTATTAGATTAGAATATGAAGTATGCACATTGAAAGATGTTCGAGATGAAGCAGAAAAATAATGGTTCATGAAATGTAATGAATCTTCACGCTTTGTCCAGTTTTTAATAAATTATCACTAAAGTCTTTCCCAAAGGATCTTTAACCCCGATAAGTTCTCTTGTGCGTTTGCTTAATGAAAGTAAATCATATTCGCAGCTTACGCAGTATCTCCTTCACTTTTGTTCAAATTAGTTTTATATTCTGCCGAAATATAACCCTTATAATTAATCTCTGAATATTGCATTTTTTTATAAAACAAATTTAGAGATACATAATGAGTCTCCATTTTACAAATCCGGAAATTTCGGTTTTTCTGAAAGTAAAAAAAAAAAAAAAATTCCAAATTCCGGCTGCATCTGGTTAGGTTAGGTTAGGTTATATTAACATCCCGCTTTGAAGCAACACGCGGCCTATTTAGGGACGGACTTCGTAATTTTGAACCGCAGTCAGATGACGAGGACGACACCTGAGTTGGCACTCCCCTCTCCAAACCTCCGCGCCACACCAGCGGGAGGACGTTTGGCCACTACGTATGAGTTAGCGTGCAGCAGGCCCCATACACGGCGGATCTTCGATGGAATCGGGTTTCGGGCCTGCGGTCCTCCGGTCCCGGGGTCGAGATCTTGCCACTAGACCACCGCAGCCTGCGGCTGCATTTGGATGCAATCACGACCAATAAAAGAAAAATTTCATTTTTTTTCTTCAAATATATTTCTATTTCTCTTTCTCTTTCAGGAGATGGACCGGTTATAGCCGTTTTGCTTGAGTATGATGCTCTCCCAGATATTGGTCATGGCTGTGGTCACAATCTCATCGCCGAAGCCGGATTGGCTGCGGCTCTGGGAATCAAAGCAGTCATGGAAGTGGATCCTACGCTAGTCGGGAAAGTAAGATCTCATTTAAATAACAAATCTGTTTTCATCATTAAAATCTGAAACATGATATCTACAACAACGAAAGATCAAAATATTTTATTCTCGGTTCCTTATACTCGAGTTACTTGCTTTTACATGAAGAGAAATTTTTGCTTCAGTTGCCAAAGTGCAGGGCGATTTTACCTGTAGGGATTATTACTTTTCTCTTTAACTCGTCCCTATTAGCAGAAAATGCTCCAAAAACATTACTACAATATCTTCACGATCTTGTGCGGCATTTAGACTATTGAACAACATCGTAGCGATATTGTATAATATTTTGTGCTAATAGAGATGGTATGACATCATTCAAACATAAATGAAAATGCTTCGTGTGTGTATGTCAGATATTTAATCTAGATACCAGAAAAAAATTTGGCATTACTAATGCACTGGGAAGGAACCGACCTGATATGGTTTAAGATAAAACAACACACCCTTTCGGCGAGGGAATGTATTGGCTGTACTTTTAATTTCCTTAATATTGTCTCATCTCCTCTTCAGCTTCTTGTTCTGGGCACGCCTGCTGAAGAAAGCAGTGGAGGCAAAGTAGACCTTCTGAAAGGAGGAGCTTTTGAAAGGGTAGACGCAGCCATGATGACTCACCCTTGCCACTACAACACCACCTATCCTCCAATACAGTGTAAGTTACGCTTGTAGCGATTGCATGCAAATGTTCTATATATAATATCAAGCAGAAAAATATGTCAATCTGTCAGTTACAAAAAAAATCTTCTTAAAAGGTGAACGGTAGAGACATGAAATTTGCTCATGACATTCTGGGGTGCATCTCTAGATCAACTTTGCTATTTTCAACTTTCGAAATTAATTAATTCTTAAGATATTAAATAACGAAAATTAAGCTAATTTTCAGCGTTTTACGCCAGCAACTTCTGAAATATTTCTCGCACGAAAATGATTTTTACACCATCTTAAAGAGCAAGCAAGCCAAACAAACCCGGCGGTTTAACCTGATGGGCCGCCGCAAAGCAGCCGCTCCCAGCATGAGAGCATAAATTGATACTTGTCGGAGGCGCAGATCCAGAAGCCGACTCTATTTTCATAACCAACTGGAGCAATACGCCGGTCTCGTACTCGGAAGCTAAAAGCCTTGACCACCAGAAAGATCCATTTCGACACCTTCTCTCCAATCATTGTCCGCCCACTGGCAATTCTGTATAGAACTTCAAGCTTACAAAATGGTTACAAAATATTTAAAAAATGTCTTTACATGTACAAAATTCGTAACATTTCTGGTCACTACACGAGTCCAATACAACAGCCCCACAGTCCACAAAGTGACTATCTCTCCTCAGCTTCAGGTACGCAACACCAATTTCATCATATTATGTACAATTAGCCGATAAGAGACCTAAAGTTTGAGTTCTGCATCAAAACCTTTAACTCTCTATTAACCCAATCTTCCGGCCAAGATTTGCGCAAGTCTCTCCATAGTGAGCACTCTCTGAGAACATGGTCTATTATATCGCCCGCAAGGCCACAAAAGCAGAGTGAAGATTTTCCAATTAATCTTGCCTGGTGAGTGCTAAAGATACTATGACCCGAAAATATTTGATTAAGATAGAAGTCTCCCTGCAGCCTGTCCTCTTTGACTTTGTCAAAGAAGACCTTTGTCCACTCTGTTTTCAGTCGAGTCCCACCTACTTTGCCATTCACTAATAATTTCCTTCTTGGATAAATTTTTACTTTCTCGTATACGAAGCATACAAAGAGAAAGTATTGTAATCGTCAAAAAATTCGAACTCGAGATTTTGACGAATCTCCACGTTTTAGACCTCCCTGAGTCCGAAAAACATAATTTTGGAATTATTTCTGTCTGTCTGTGAACACGATAACTCGAAAACTATTAGAGCTACGGGGTTTAAATTTGGTATGTGGTCTTTAAACATAATTTGTAGGTATCTATCAAATTTTGGACAAAATACGTCAACGGGAAGTCTGTCTGTCTGTATGTCCGAAGTCATGTGAACACTATAACACAAAAACTTGAATAGCTAGATAGATAAAATTTGGTACACAGTTTTATCGTCATGAATGTAGGTCCGTATAAAATTTTGGGCCAAATACGTCAAAGGGCTGACTGTCTGTCGGTCTGTATAATCGCATACTTGTATCTCATAAGCCCTTTGACTTAGATAAATAAAACTAGATATCGCGGATGGTAACATTAATTAACAAAAAACAGGTGTTCAAATTGCATATTTAGTTCAAAATGCACATTACGACTGTGTGTTGGCGAGCGTTTCGCTTATTTTACTCAAGTCAGTATGGTTGGCGTTTGACTTTGGAGGAAATTGTAGCGAGCCGCAAACACGCGCTTCGGAAATTATGGCAATCCCTAAAACGAAACTTCGTTTTGACATTCTCCAGATGGACTCCTGTGATTAACCAGAGGTATAGTGAAATGTTGTGCGATATCTATAGTAAGATTTCATACTCAAAAACGTTAAATAAAGTTGTGGTACTTCAGCGCGTAAAAATTGCGAACATACACAATTTTTTTGCAAAATATTAAGTTTTTGGGAATTCATAAATTTTATATGTTTCATTGTAAATCCCCATTCATAATTTTTTTTTCAAAATAACCAGGCCTTGGGTAAATACCCCAAAAATATTTACCTACCAACTGGGTGTTTACCCACCCCACATTACTGGTCGTATGCGAGAAAGTTTCGGGGAGGTCACTCCCGTTGGTTAATCTCTAGTCTAAATGGAGAGAAGCTGAAGTCAACATCCTCCCTACTTGTACCTAACTTTGCTAACTTATCTGCACGCTCGTTTCCCGAGTAACCTTTGTGCGCCTTGATCCAACATAAGACAATTTTATTTTTATGTAATTCAGTCTGCTCTTTATTTCATTAATAAAACTTCTTTTCTCTGAAGTAGACTCTAAAGCCACCAAAGACGACCTCGAGTCTGAAACTGTCTGCGTGGGGTCAAGGTTTCTTTCCATGACATACTCCACCGCTTTCGTAGTCATCTCTGCCACAAGGACTAATGAAGCATCACTGAATCTAAAGACTTTAAAGTCGATCTAAATAGCCCTCGTGTTGCTTCAAAACGGGACGTTAATATAACCTAACCTAACCTTTAAAGTTGATCTCAAATCTTAAAGAGCAAAAAATTATCTTTTTAATGATACTAATTCTATTGCGGTATAATGTTTTCTATTGTTATAAATTAAATTCAAACCAATTTATTATTTCATAAAATCCTTCATTCAAGTGCTTTTGCACTGTTAAAGATATGATAAGAAAATATTGGTTTCTTTAGACATTTAACTCCATGGTAGACTTTTTACTTCCTGTTTTATGCCTGAGCATACATAGCTTTTAATATGCAAGTACAGTAATTCAATGACGTTCGTTTGATTACTATGCGATATTTCGCGTTTAATTATCACAAATTTTTAAATGATCCCAATTAGTGTGTAAGTGCAAGTTTATTGAGTCCTGTTCCTACCAAACAACGAAAAACGCGTCGGTGAAAAATTGTTTCATTTAGTTTATAGAAAAGACTTAACCGTTAGTGATTTTTCTTAAATTTCTAAAATTACTTATTTTATAAATGTCCAAAGGAAAGAGAAAGACATTTAATCTTGCAAGTCTCGCCAAAATGTATTAAATACTGTAGCGATACAAGCAAGCTCAAGAAGAAAAATAAAAAAAAAACACGTGAATTGCAAATAATTCAAAGAACTGAGAGATAAAAGAACAAGTCTTATGAAGAAATCGAAAAACTGTTTTATTTAGCTTATATATATATATTAGCTTATATATACATTAGTGTATATAATTCAATATGTTTTCACTACAATTCAATGCCGTTAATTACTCTTTCTATTCGATAATTAATTTAATTTCACAAATTTTTAAATAATCTTAATTGAGTTTGTTGATGTTTTTGTGATCAGTCAAACAAAAACTAAAAAGAAGAGAATTGTACTCCGAATAATGGCAATGAAAACCAAGATATGATAGAGATTCTGTTGTCGCTGTAGCAATTAATGATGAGGAAGGAAAAATAAGTACCAAGGACGGCTACAGTCTTGCCAGGTGGTTCAAATTACGGAGAGAACCAGCGGGAGTGGCCTTCCCTAAACTTTCTCGTATACTTATCAAAAAATTGTCATTTCCCCTCCCCCTGTGTGGATAAAAAATTCGGACCTACTGCAACCCAGAATGCAATGACTATCAGAAGGTTTTTTCATTGTAGATTATAAGCTATTGTAAAATATTTAGGTGAAGAATCAAATTCAAAGAGAATGATGAATCATGCCTCATCCCGTATGTATTAAAATTTAGCAATATTTATTTTCTATCGCAGTCTAGCAAGCTCCGCTAACGTGAGGGCGTGCGCGAGTGAAAAGAAAACAGGAGAAAATGACCTCGTTCGCTATCGCTGAATAGCTTGCGCATGCGCAGAGATCACTTCCAGTACGCAAGTAAAAAAATTGAATATGCCATTTGAACGCCTTTTTTTAACCGATTGAAACGAAATTTGGGTACAGATCTATAATTTATGTTAGAAACCATCATACCAATTTTTATTTCTCTAAGTCAAAGGGTTTAGGAGATATAATTTTTACAATTATGCGATTATACAGTCCGACAGACAGTCAACCCTTTGACGGATTTGGTCCAAACTTTTATACGGACCTACATTCTTGAAGATAAAACTGTGTACCAAATTGCATCTATCTAGCTATTCAAGTTTTTGAGTATAGTGTTCACATGAATGCGGACAGACAGACAGACAGACTTCCCTTAGACGGATTTAGTCCAAACTTTGATGGTAACCTACAAATTATATGCAAAGACCACATACCAAATTTCAGCCCCGTAGCTCTAATAGTTTTCGAGTTATCGTGTTCATAAAGAGACATAATTCTAAGGTTGTGTTTTTCGGACTCAGGGAGGTCTAAAACGTGGAGATTCGTCAAAATCTTGAGTTTTAATTTTTTGACGATTACAATACTTTTTCTTTATATACTTAGTATACGAGAAAGTAAAAAGATGAGAGGAGTTTTGCTCCTGACCGGGCAGGTCAGACAACACAGCAGTTAATGAACGAAAATCAAAGAAAGACGCTGCTGCTAAAAATTGCTTAATTAAGTTTAAAGTGTGCTAAGTGATTAGACTTGAAAATATTTTTATCCCGAGCAACGCCGGATATATCCCGGATATATCAGCTAGTGTATATAAGCATCGAAGAAGTATTAAAACATTTTTTTCTTATGCTGAGAGATTTTGTTAGGGATGAAACTCACGACATCCAAATGGGAGGAAGTGCTTTAGCCTCAAGGTCAATGATCACTCATCTGCAGTTCGTTTCTTATTTTACTCTTTTGGCATCAGTACTTTCCTAATGTAAAAATACGGCTAAAATCCTTATGTATTTCCTACGAAGATATATCTTGAGTATCTGCATGCCGTCCTATTTCAAAAATCCAAGACATGAAATCATTTAATTAAATTCAATTTTGATAAATTCGACTCTATATTCGTCACTGTTAGATACATACGTAGATTAAATGAAATGCGGTTAATTTTTTTGAAGGGAGCGAAACTGGCAGCTCTTGCAATTCGTAAGTTTGTAAATTGAAAATATTTTAGATTATAAAAGTATATAATAAGTGCTAAATATAATAAATGTAATTTAAGAAATTTATGATATGATAAGATTTTAGCATAAGATGATTTTGAACAATACCACACTGTCATGTTTTGATCCCCTTTTCTTTGACTTTTACGCTTTTTATTTGAGACATGAACCTCAAAATCGTGCCTCATGCGTATTAAGAATCATGACTGTATTGTAACTGCTTGGATATGGTTGACGCTTCAGTAGCGAAGAATGAAACCCGTGTCAAATAAAGAGGAAGCGAGGACTCCAGAGTTAATTAAAGATCGATTGCTGTTTATTGACTTTTAGATAAAAGTCATCAGTGGGAGGTCCATTTCAGCTGAGGTTGATTTTTTAGAATAAGAAAAAGCCATCTAAAGAGCGATATACTATAGTGTAATTTTTGTTTCTGAAATGAAATTTTAAGAGTATTTTGAATATTATTATTAGTTTGAAGATTGTCAGTTCGACAGTAAGTTTCGATTTTTTTTTTATTATTTTGAATATTGGATACATTTTGAATAATTATTTTGACGAGAAGAGTGCTGAATGTATTTGGAAGAAGATTATTTGTAGTAATCTATGTTTTAAAATTAGAGTAAGATTTCATAGAAGATGTTCATAGTTATGAATAGATATTGCATTTAAATGTTGATTTGACCGCCATGCAATAGTAAATACAATTTATAGAATAACAGATAATAATTTAATCTCTTCTGATTAAGCAACAAAACAATGAATAAGTATGCAATTGATAATGCTCCTTCTTTTCCAGGTGTGGTGGAAATAAATGTGATTTTCACCGGCAAGGAGACCCATGCTGCTACTTCTCCATGGGAAGGTCGTAACGCCTTGGACGCTGCAGTTGCAGCTTACCAGAATATCGCCCTCCTCAGACAACACATCAAGCACACCGACAAAATACATGGTAAACAAAATATGAAATATCATATACACAAAATGAATGTATATTATTCTGAATTTATTTTGTATAAAATTTCAAATTTGGAATTTAAGACTAAGACACTAAGCATTGAACACCACGTCCAGCTAATGTTAGAAAATAAAAAAAGTACTTATTTCTTAGAGAACTACGTAAAAAATGGATTTTTTTGTAACAAAATAAAACACAAGACCACAAATGTTTTGTCAAAGAAAAAATATTGTATTCTAAAGCCAAAATCAACATATTTCATTGTAATTTCAGTATATCATTGTTTAGCAATCGTTCCAGTGAAAATATTAATCATTCACCTATAATATAAGACAGAAAATACATGTGTCTGTCGGTCAGTCACAAGAACTCTTCCTAAACGGGGAACGGTAACGATATCAAACTTGCACTCTATATTCTGGACTACATTTCTAGGTGAATTATGCTATTTTCAACTTTCAGAATTAATTAGTTCTTAAGATATTAAATAACGAAAATTAGCCTTTGTTAGGCCTAATGCTTAGACGTTTTTTGCCAATAACTTCTGAAATATTTATTGTACGACAATTATTTTTACACAGTCTTAAAGAGCAAAACATTATCTTTTTAATGATACTAATTCCATTGCGGTACAACTTTTTCTCTAATTATAATTAACATTCCAAAATTCATTTTAAACACAATCTGTAACAATGTTTTCTATTGTTATAAAATTAAATTCAAACCAAATTATTATTTCATGAACTGCTTTTACACATGCGCTTGCCACTGTTAAAATTAATATAAGAAAATGGTTTTTTCTTCAGACATTTTTATTTCCGGTAGTTTTAAGCCTTTCAAGGTTACTTAGTGGGTTCCTATCGAAGGGAGACGAACGAGGGAGGAAAAAGAAAGATGTTTTACCGGTATATCTGTTTCAAAAATTCTTCCTAAACTGTGAACAGCATCGACATGAAATTTGCGCTTGCCATTCCTGGGGTCCATTTCTAGATCAAATATGCTTTTTTCAACTTTCAAAAATTATAACTTCTTAAAATATTTAATTAATAACAAAAGTTAAGCCAATTTTCTGCGTTTTTTCTGAGTTTTTCGCCAATAACTTCTGAAATATATATTGCACGAAGATGGTTTATATACCATCTTAATGAGCAGAAAATTTTCTTTTAACTGATCTGAGTTTAAATGGCATACGTTCTTTCCCCCCAATTTTAATAAATATTTCAAAATTCATCTCAAACACAATTTGTAGCAAAGCTTTTTATTATTGTAATTAAATTCAAACCGAATTTTTGTTTTATAAAATCCTTCATTCCCGTGTTTTTGCCACTGTTAAAATTATAAAAAATATTGCTTTCTTTGAATGTTAACATAAAGGCAGAATTTTTATTTCCACTTTTATTTCATAGCATGTACGTCTGTCAATATGTTTGCACAGAAATCCAATGATGTTAGTTTAAATCTATCCCTATGTGATGTTTCATTTAATTTTGACAAAATTTTAAATGATCCTAATGAGTGTGTAAAGTAATTCCAGGTTATTGAGTCCGGTTCCGACGGGAGTGGATCTAAAGAGAAAAAGAAGGAACACTATCGGGTGTTTTTCCGATCAGGCACATAGAACCAAAAAGAAGATAATGGTACTTTGAATGATGGTAATAAAAACAATGATATTAAAGAGCTTCAGTTGTTGACGTAGTAATGTTGGGAAAGGAAATGTGGAGTTACAAGGATTGCTAGACTCATGCCACATGTTTCAAAGTGTATAGACAAAAGAAAGTGCTGGTCGAAACGTCAGACGACACGAGAGAGGTCAAACGAAAATGAACGAAATATGCTGCTGCGAAACTTACAAACATTGCTTACAAACACAGCGAATTTTCCTTTCAGGTCGTGCCGGAAAAACATTTATTGACAATCAAACATTTATATTTACCATGAAATATCGAAAACGTAAATATAATGGAATTTAATCGATTCGGAATTTATTGAATTTCCAGACTCCTGTAACAAACTAATATTTGTAGTTTGCTAAAATCAATACAAAATTATCAGTACATATAATGTATAATAATTTTTTGTTAAAAACTTTTAGGCAGTCATAAAGATGACGGAACAATTATATTATTATGGCGGTATTTAAATTTATTTTAATTACGATATTTGTTCGTTAATTATACTTATTTTAGATGATTTAATCTTAAATTTTGATGCTTTGTACATTAGCATTCGGATTTTTGACTCTCTTCAGTAACAAAAAAAATATACAACAGCTTTTATTAGGCTTCCCATGATTCAAATTTTATTAGTTGTCAAATAATTTAACTGGCTTCTCTTTGTCGAAAATTTTAATATACACCGAAAAAAATCACAGATTTTTTTATAATTTGCATATTTTCTTTGATAGTTACTCCATATACGGCTGCCCTAATTGTCGGCTCTGCTTAAAATACATTTCCAGTCTCACATCAAATCTAAAAATATGTATTAACAATCCATTGGCAAATCCCAAAACATCCATTTCAAACCATCTTTCTAACGATATTATTTCAGCGCGCTTAATAAGGCTTATTGAAATAAAATGCCCATGAATTTTATTTATTCCGATTTTTTACTTTTGAAAATATTTGCATGCTAGCAAGTTGCAACGAATGTCTAAAACATTATATTCTCTATCCAATTTTTGTGAATCTTCGTGTTTGGCTCATGATTTGTTGTTTTGTCCGCAGCCATTATTACAAAGGGAGGGACTGTACCAAACATCATCCCGGCAGAATCTCGAATGGAGCTGTTCGTGAGATCTCTAACGCGAGCAGAACTCTGGGAATTAATACCTCGTGTAACGGAGTGCTTGAAGAGTGGGGCATCTGCTACGGGATGCAACGCAGAAATCGTTGTCGATAAAGATCATTGCAATGAAAATCTCATTTCAAACAAAATAATGGGAGAATTGTATGATACATATGCTCACAAATTTGGTAAGTCTCTTATCAACTCGACCCAATATTTTTTAATTAAAATATGTATTTTTATGCACAAGATTAGATATTGTTAAACGTATAAGTATTTTAATGTATAATATTGTCATAATACGTAACATATGGAAATACGCACTTATTTCCATATTTTTTTTACTTGTCTATGCTAAACTACACTTTTAGTTCTCTGACTGCATAATTTTTTTAAAGTTGCTATATAGATGCAACGTTTGAAAATATGCTCAAATATCTTTGAACCAAACAAATTGTTTTTTACATGCAAGACTTTATTAGTATGATAATATTCGGCGTTTTAAAAATACTAAGTAAACCAATTTGCTTGCGAAAATCGCAGGATGCAGCAGAAAATGGACTCGCTTCCAACTCGCGGAATATGCAGCCAGAGGGTTAGTTGAAAACCACAGAACTTGGTATGCAGCTTTGTAGTGTTCTGACTATAGAGCGCAATTATTTCAGAGATTCCTTGTTTCCTTCCTTTCATTGAAATCCCAAAGAACATACTTTGTATACCCTTTACAAAACTGGCTTTTTTAAAAACATTAACGTACTAAATTTTACCTTCCTGATTAGATAACACAAATTAAAAATTTTGATTTTAGCTATATTAACGTCCATTTTGTAGCTGCAAAAGGCCAATTTTGAGATGGACCTCGCGAAATTTACACCGTGATCAGATGGCCTGCACCGACACTCCCTTCTCCAAACTTCCATGTCACACCAGTGGAAGGGCATTTGACCCTCGAGAGATTTAAAGTGCATCAGGCCAGTATGCGCAGTGGATTTTTCATGGAATTCAGTCGCAAACCTACGATCCTCCAGTCACTAAACTCTCCACGAGGCTACTACGGTCTATCTATTTGAGCAATTTATTTTTAACAGACTCGTAAGAGAATTCATAGGTTGGTTGGTGATTAGTATTTTATGGCGAGAGGACCAGAATTTTCCACGCTGTGTCAAATATTTGGCAAAAAAGTATGGTAAAATTCACTATAAAATAGCAAAGATGTATTCCTATTAAAATATCAAACAAGAAAGTTTCGCTTATATAAGATTTAAAATACTTAAAGGATTAAAAAAGTGTTCCAAACATTGTTTTATTAAATTATAGTAGCTTTAGTATAATTAAAGTTACATACAGACCACATTTCGGCCAGTATCTTTTTGAAAATATTTTATGTCAACCTTCACAATAATTTATTTTATTTCCATTGTTCATTGTGTTTGTTGGTCCTGCAAATCTGTTATCTTTATGAAATCTGTCTTTCAAACAGACTTGTGGAAAACAAGATGTTCGAATTATAATCCCGCTTATCTCTAAGCTTTATATATTGAATTCTCATGTTCTTTTTAATATATTTTCAGGAATATATGTGACATTTGCCCCAGGTACTGAAGAACCAAGTGGTTCTACGGACATGGGGAATGTTTCTCATGCTGTACCTTCTATTCATCCAATGTATAATATTAATACCGAAGCCTTTTATCACACTAAGGAGTTCACAGAAGCTTCTGGAGACCCAAGAGCTCAGGAACCTACGCTGAACGTAGCGAAAGCACTGGCCATGACAGCACTGACACTAATGCGTCGTCCAGAAGTTTTGGAAGCTGCCAAGAAGGAATTTAGGGAAGCTCTTGCCAAAGGTCTCTAAGCACTCGTTCTTCCTGTAGCGTGGAAAGTATCGTCCATCAAAAAAGAATCCGAACACTTCTTATTATTCGTAATCTATAAAAGCTATTTAAAAATAATTATTACGATTCTTGCCTATTATTGTAATAAAATTATTGTTATAAAATCAATATTATAAAAGTTACCTATTTAATTAATTTATTTTATTCTAATTTATTCGTTCACTTTTTTAATAGTTTTTATTTCTATAACTATTCATTCGCCCTTGATAGGATCCAGTTTTTTAGTTTAAAGTAGACGAAATGTACAGTTTTGATTTTGGTAATATAGTAGTTAAAAGGGAATTTTTATTATCAACTGATTGATATGCTTTATTAACACTGTTTATAATTCATCAACCTTTTCTTTGAAATGATAAGCCTGATATACATGCGAACTAATTTAATCATTAAAGCTTGATTTTGCAATCGAAATTGGGTGGTGCTATTTAAAAAAATTGAGTTAGTGTAATTTTTTATATGAAGAATGACACCTTTCATAAACTTAGAGGTCATTTGTCTAAGATGATAGACATTTTTTTTTGTTTTAGCATATGGTAATTAGTTTCTTATTAATGAACAGTTTTCGGATATTGTGTTTGACTTACTGTACAAGAGTGAGCAAATAATCAATAAAAGAAACTATTTCAGATAAGGTAACTCATGTTTCTAGATGTTGATTTTCTTGAGATATCTTCTGTGATTGCTAATTTTTCAATCCGGTAAAAAGACGGATGAGAAGCAAGTAAACTTAAAAACGCCGCCAGAAATGCAAATTGACTGGAAGCAACGTGAAACAAATATAAAATGAAAACACTGTATTTGCTATTTGTGATTAATTCTACGAAATATCTTGCGCATCCATGCAGTAGATGAAACGGTAAGAAATGCGCCGTTACTTAAAAATGGGACATCCCGTGCCTTTTTTTCTGTGCCAGCTCTCACCCTTGTAGCATTCCCGTTTTCTTCCACACTTTTATTGTATCAGTAGAAAAAAGAACTGGATTCTCATATGCGAGATTAACCCTTTGTAAGGCCGTCGGAATTCAACAAATTCATCAATTCTTAAATGTCTAAAGTAAAGCTATTTTACAACTCTTATTACAGCTGCTATATCTTAATAACATCAGAAACCCCACAAGAAATATTAATAAACACTTCGACCATATAATGCGCTTTTAACAATCAAATTAATTATCATTTAAATATTATTATTATTTTGAGACAGTAACATGCCAACAACTAACGCTGAAAAGAAAGGTGTCATGAATGTGAAATGAAGGTTGTGGTTTTCGATGAAACAAAAACCTAGATGTTCCAATTTCTTATCTCAAACTACAACGAAGTGTCTTGATTTGCTAGTTAATTATTAATTAATCAAACAAATTAACTAACAAAATAAATTTTATCTAATAAACAAAATGAATTTGTTTTCTTAAATCAGTCTAATTTCCAGAAATATTTTAATGTATCATTGCTAGAAAGAAATGGCCCTTTAAAGGGTTAAAATGAGTTCGAAATGTATTATTTTTGGCCACATAAGTATAGTTGTTTTTATAGAATCCTTCACAGCGGCTAAGCACCATTCACCAATCCATGGTTTTATCTCCACTAATCGCAAATAAGCACCATTAACAGTCTACATTGTAGTGTTTTTTCTAGCTTAGTGAAATCGCCTTACTGCATTTTACATTTTTAAGGCATTAGTATGAACGAGCCTCTATATAACAAACCGAAAACATACTTACGCTTTTAAGAAGTTTCTTCGTCATCTTGTTGACTGATAAAATAAAATACTTTGAAATTGCTTGACTTTTCTTCTGACATGAATACTAACCGTAACATGTTCACGGACATTATAAAGAAAAGACGAAACAAACTGAAAATACTCAATGAACCAGTTACCCATAAACCCATTACTTTAAAATGCATAAAAAACTAAGGCTATGTAGAATTCAATGCATGATGATAAATTTGAATGTTATAGCATTCACATCACAATGATAATGAATACTCTAGCATTCACGTTAACCCCTTTACAGTTTGCCCAAGCTCCACTAGTGCATTGAATTATGTCATTTTTAAGCTTATAAGCTAAATTAAGTCATTCATAGACGTTATAACTCGATACAAAAGTGATCGGTAATCCATTAATATTTCAAGTGCTCAATGGACATGTAGTTGAATCAATATGACAACGTATCCCCGAAACAGAGGAGTTCATCTAATTAGATGGCACAAAAACTACATTGTTAAGGGGTTAATTAATATGAAATATTTATATGCGGCGAATCGAGGAGGGCGAGGGAAGCGGCCACCCCCTCCCCCAATATTTGCGGAAAAAATTAAATTTTTATTTCATTTTAGCTGCCTGAAACTAGAAACTACAAAAAAATAATAGAGTTCAGGTAAGCTAATTTTGTAACTAAATTTTTAAATTATGTTGTTTACCTCTATGCTCCAGGGTACTTTTATGTGTTTATAAATTTTTTTCCTCATCACCACTTTTGTCACTGAAATCTCTGCTTCAGTCGCCGCCATTGAAATATATAAATACAAAGTGCGGTTGAGAAACAAAGGTCATTAAAATTGCACTAGAAAGAAAGAAAGGCAAATACTAGCGGTTTATTTTCCAAGAAAACGAAAAATACAGTAATCCAGATTTTGAATAAATACAAAAAATATCACGTTTAATGTTATTTTAAACATTTTGCCATCACATCTGCTTTCAGTGGAAAACCATAAATTATGAGAACTTTCAAATGACTCCAAATGTTTTTGGGCGTTATTTTTTATTTCTGTGGCCGCTCTTTGAGTTTAGAAACAGCTGAAAATAGCATTTCCGTAATGTGACCCACTATTTGAAATAGTTTTTTAACGATCACCACAATACAGATTTAGTGCCCGTGCTGCTTCGAGAGACATCCCAGATCTTATTTTTCTTATATCTAGCGTCTACAATGGACTAGATTTTATTAATATTCCTCTCGATTTATTTTAAAACTTTCCCCTTCGATTCATTTATGTACTTAATCGTGTGTTGATCATTCATGGAACTGGCTTAGCCGGACGTTTGTTTTAGTTGGTTCTGCGTTCTTCACACAAAATCATTTTAACTTTTAAACGAATATTTTATTCTGAGTTTTACAAAATATTTCTTGAAGATTCATTCAATCTTCACTTATTCGTGTTATGTCATAAAAATCCACGATTATCTACAAATTTCCTCAAAATTTAGGTATGCCTTGTCAATATAAGGCTATATTGAAAATTCTTTACATAAATTAAATATGTTTTAATTTTTCTTAACCTTACTTTTTAGAACAGACTTCAGAGTATTCAGTTTATCTTGCATTCTTGCGCGCGATTACTTTTAACTTTCATTAACCATAGCATTCACTATGTTTTTACATCAACATGTAGAAGTGAAAAATGTTTTAAAATTTTAATTGTAGTTTTACATATTATCACGTGTTTAAAACAGCATGGTTATATCTGACTCTTGGTCCAAAAAAAACATTTAACTCAAATACTTTGATAATAGAAATATCCACTAAATAGAAAAATAATAATAGAGCCGATCGAACCTCAAAGCACCAATCACACAGCCAGCAAAATATTCCAACTTCATATCATATTTAAATATCAAGATAACATGAATCAACGTGCATACTAACCATGAAAGAAACGAGAAATCTGACCGAATGTCTAAAGATGCAGTAGAGCATGCAGTACATCTTTGGTCAGTTGGTCAGACCTTACCCCTCAATCCAACCTACCGCCAGGGCCGTACCGAGGGGGTGGCGAGATTGGCCCCCGCCAATGGCGCAGGTAGAACGGGGGCGCAAAAATGACCATTTAAAAAATTTAATTTAATTGGTACGATCTGCTGTGCAAATAAAAAGAATTTGAGAATAAGTCTTCAGTGGCTCAATAAACATTACGGGAGTAGCTAGTTGTTTTATCCAGTGGTCAAGTTGCCAGCTTGTCTGGTTGTGACCCCCTTACAGAGAGAGGGAGAAAGGGCCTGCGCCTTTTCTTGAAACTTTGAGCTTCTTGCTGCAAATTTTATTACTTATATATTATTTATGCCAACCAATTTGAAAAACATCAAGTTATTTAATTTTTCTCAAGCCAATTTGAACTAAATTTTAAGGCAATATGTTTTGCATCTAATAAAATTAACGACTTTGATTTTTACATTCAATTGTTAAAAGAGTCTTAGGTAGAATGACTCTTTAATATCATTAAATTCAGTGAAAATTAATTTTTATTTCGATCATGCATAATTCAGATTTGAATTACATTTATCACACTTTGTTTATCTGACTATAACTTGAATGTTTTACCTAATTATTACAAATAAATAGATGGTTTGGTTTTCATTGAAGATTATCTGCCCTAAGTGAAAAAATGAATTTTAGATCAGAGCTAAAGAGTAAATCTATCAAAATAATATATAGGGCCGCGGTGGCCTAGTGGTAAGGTCCCGGCTTTGGGGCCGGAGAGTTCCAGGCCCGAGACCCGATTCCACTGAAGATCCGCCGTGCATGGGGCCTGTTGCACGCTAAATCATACGTAGTGGTCAAACGTCCTCCCGTTGGTGTGGCGTGGAAGTTTGGAGAGGGGGGTGCCAGCTCAGGTGTCGTCCTCGTCATCTGACCGAGGCTCAAAATTACGAGGTTCGTCCCAAAATAGCCCTCGTGTTGCTTCAAAACGGGACGTTAATATAACTAAACCAAACCAAAATAATATAGTAAATCTATTGAAAAAGTATATTTATTTCAAGTAGCAAAGAATGAACAAAAAATTAGACTAAAAAAATTGGAAAAGCAACGAAAATGGTAGCATTTCACTACAACAAAAGAAGGTAATAATCAAAATAAATTTTTATATCGCGCTTTTTAAGATAAGAGAAACATTAAATGAAAAATTAAGAGAAATATTAAATTAAAGATTTGATGAATCAGTGAAATTGGTTTGACTTTCAACCCAGCATTGTTGTAAATTATACATAAAAATACTTTTTTTAAAAAATTGTCAAATTTAAGAAAAAAATTATACGACAACCAGACTTATCATTTGATAGTAATTTTTTTAGAAATATAAGACGGTGTAGAGATTATTTTTAAATGATAATATTTCCTGTTATTATCGCTGTCCCCCCCTCTCCAAAAAAAATTGTTTCTTAAGTTTTACTTAATTAAAGCTTTAAAAAACTCACTGGGGTGTACTCTCCCACCCTTCATAATAGGTTTGTACCAAATTTGGCAACTGTAGGCTCATCGGTCTGTCTTGTAGAACGCCAACAGACAGTCACCTATGCATATATGCGCTTTTATTAGTAGTAATTGAAGTATAATCATACAAAAGCATGATTACAAGCAAAATATAAAATTAACATTATAGTATTTCGTGTTAGAGTTTATTGCATAAAAAATCTAATGCAACTATTCTACACCAAATTCATGATCTTGAATTTCACGGATGAGAAGCATGGCAAAGTTCACGGATGAGAAGCTGCCGGATAAGCAATCAGGTTCTCGCTCCCTTAGTGGATACAGTAATGGTGGTGTGGCTCTTAGGGCCCATCTCCGATGATTGGTGGCACCCCGGTAAAATGGAGGGGGGGTGGGGGGTTGTCGCATGCGCCGTTCGTAATGGGGGCTATTATGCGGGGATCACAGTGCCCGATGAAGTCGTGGCTGTCGGTCATGACGAAAACTAACAATTACTCAATTACTAGATATTAATCTACTTTCTCCTTTTTCTTATTCCGTAAATAGGCATTCGAACTCCTAAGATTTTCATTTTTCAAACGAATCTGATGAAACGAAATTCTAGAATATTCTTATATTTTGTGCTTTTCGCCATTACCAAAATCACTTTTGAGTACCCCTAACTTGTCCCCCGCGTACCCCCAGGGGTACGCGTACCACAGGTTGGGAACCTCTGACCTAGAAAAAGTCATTTGATATTAATAAAATTTGAATTCAGCTCATATATTAATTTCAGCTCTAATTTCTTTTATTTCTAATTAGTAATTTATGTACTATACACTATACATAGTGCGAAGCAAATAAATTCTCTTCTTTATTATGCATCACACAAAATCCAATGTTCAGTACCTGCTATAAGATACAGATTTTGTTTTTTTTCTGTCTTTTAGAAAATATGTGCAATTTGTAATTTATTTGATGATACATTTATTTTGTTGTGTACAGTATTTTTCGTGAATATAGATTATTCATTAAAGTATTTTTTATGAATACGTCATTTTTATTGAACCTATTTAATAAATCACAAAATATGCTAAATTTGTGTATAAAAATATTTGCAGGAATGTAGTTTTTCCAGGATAGGGGTTTTATAGAAGGAATGAAAAATTAACGAAAATGTGTCACGTAAGGGGGGCGCAGCTTTGCCAGTTCCGCCAAGGGCGCAGGAATACCTCGGTACGGCCCTGCCTACCGCGTCTTTCATTAAAACTACCCAGAAGAAATAAATTACTACAGTAGCGGCAGAACTTACGGGATCAAAGTGATAACGGTTCCATGCAATAATACCTTGAGTAAGGACTACCAACTAGACTAGGGAAGATACAATTTTCTTCTCCGATCGTGGAACTTTTCTAGCATATCTCCACAGGTTTGAATTCATCTATAATAACTTCTGCAGCTGCGGAGGAATAGTCACAGTACTGCATTCCGTCACAGAATGCAAGAATGGTTGAAAGGAAATCTTCTAATTCATTCTCAAGGACAAAATACACAATATGATTAAACTCATGCATCGTAATGGTCTATCTTTTCCTGCAGTGACTTTGCAAATCTCCGCCTTCTCGATAACAACAATAATATCTTCTCCCCCATCACCAAGTCATTCAAGCCCAAGGAACAACGTACTAGAATATATCCACCCTTGGACACTCGAAATTAAGCATTTATGTGCTTCCTACGAAACCAAAATAGTTTTTTTAAATAACGTATTCGTAAAATGTTTTCAAGTAAGAAATCTGAACATTGGACAATATTATTTATGGGCATCCTGAATTTCATTTCCATGTCTATCCATCTGTTCGATATAAATTTATATAATTTTCAGTAACATATGCATAAGATATTATGTAAGTGTAGCATGTGGAATAGCTTTTAAGTGTTCATTTAAAAAAAATGTTTACTTATTTTTATTTAGTTCTTTTTAATTTATGTAGGGTTTCATGCCAGATCTGCAATGTTTATTTTTAAACTCAAAAAATAAAATAAACGCTCTAAACCTACAACAGCTAAAGGAATCAGTGATTCTGATTCCAAGCGAAGGAATCTGGTGTGGTGGCTCTCTGTTAATTCTCAAATCTGCTTTAAAATTATGCGGAATTTTCAGTACGCATTTACGAAATTTCATCTTTGCTGCATTCACCATTTTAAAATTTCTGACGAAGTATTTTCTTCTAATCTTTTATATAGTGTCAAATTTGCAATTTTTCAAATACATTGTTTTGTAAATCATCACCAGTTACCGTCAATTTTTAAAATTTTAATTATAGTTTTATAAATTACCCCAAGTTTTAACCAGTTTTCCCAAGTCAAGAACCTATCTGGTTCTAGCACCATAACACCCCCCAAATTCACACACTTTTTCAGGGGCTCGCCTTCTTTTGGTAAGTACAGAGGGAGACTCACGATATCTTTCTAAAATAAAGCCTTCTTACATTTCTTGTTTGATAGGGAAAGAACAAATTTTTGCATGCACACATCTCTGGATCCCTTTAAAAGTCCATCCCAAATCCTGTATTTAAGCAAACGATTGCAGAGACAATCTAGTACCGTTACTGGCTTTTCTTGAATATTCGCAAAATTTTACTCTTGAGCCTCCAATTAAATTGCATAATCTGATGTATAGTTTTAAGAACTCCTACTGATTGTCTGAACACTAAGCTAGTTCTCTTGTATATCAACAGTACTTCAACAGTAACAACCGTCAAATAATATTAATTGGCGCCTTTCATTTTCGCCGTTTCATCTATGGCGCCAATAAAGGGTTGCGGTATAAGCGAGGTATATAACTAAGGTTACCATAATTCTTTTAATTCCGGACACGCCTAGGAAGGAGGATAAAAGTATAATATAAAATTCTAAAAACTTCCCACCAACGACCCTCTTTCATAATACTAGTATATAGTTTAACGAAGTGAAAACAAACCGAGGTGTCAGAATGCAAAGATACAATTTTTATCTTGTGTAGTAGAGAAAAATTACATTAAAGAAAAATGTAATAAAAAAACTGCCAGAATTTTTATTTTTCAGTTTGAACCGGGGCCTGGAGAAGGAGGGTCATCCACTTTCTCATCAGCAATGGATTTAAAGAGTGTAAACAATGGAATTTATTTCATTGGCAGAATGACGTCAGCTTTTTCGAATGCGTCAGATTTTCCTTTTTGAACCAAATTCCTCTCTCGCCGCATTCACTGGCGTAAATCCGGAAAGTTTGAATATTCGTACGTATAGTAACTCTACATATAACGCAAGAATGTAAAATTTCCTTGTTCTGCTATTGAACCGAGTGTGATATTTCGTCTCGAATTTTCATTGTGATTATTCGAATAAATTTCAATATTTAAATACAATACACATAAAGTACTCTTCCTGAGTAGAGAGGAAATACAATAAGAAATTATTCTTTTCCAAAAGTTATGATTGTTAAGCGCAGATGTTTCGTGCCCATATCCTTACGATATTCATTGAATAAACACCGCACTCATAACTGTATGCTGATTTTCCCGTAACGGAATAAAAGTTCTTTCAAATCAGAATCAAATACAAGGCGATTCGCATGCAGCTCAATAAACAACACCTGGTTGAAAGTCAACAGCTGGAGGTTAAATTATTTTTAGATACTCGTTAGTTCTTCACTTGGAAATAAGAATTTCGTTGGAGAATGACAGAAGAGGATTTCTTGCTAGTTTCTACCAAAATAGAAGAAGAAAAGGCAAATTTAAACTCCGTCAGTCAGGAGATATGGAAAAATCCAGAGCTTGCTTATCAGGAAGTACATGCCCACGATGTTTTAACGAGTGCCTTGTCAAAATATGGATTTGCGGTACAGAGACACTATGTGAAGCACACAGGGTTTAAAGCGGAATATTCCTCAGAAACAGGTAATTTTCCGAAAACCATGTACTCCAACTTTGTATCAAGAAGTAATTGGGTAAGTTTATGACAGATTACCGTCTTTTTTAAAGCTAATTTCGAAAAGTTTGCCTTCATGTGTTATTAATTCGTCTGCAGTCCGTGTAACTCCTGAAATAATTTTTCTTTGAAATATTTTAAAATATTAAGAATTAAGAACTTTCAACGAATTACACACCTATTTTTCAAGAATTTTCAAGCGTAATTCTTTGTTAAATAAATCAAAAATTCTGATCACTGTATTAAAAGAGTGTATCGGAAATTTAGCTTCGGTTATAATTAAAAGAAGGCATGTCGTTTAAACAGAATAAAATTTGTAATATGTTTTTGCAATTTATCTGTATTTGGAAAACTTATCTAAGTGCTATTTTTATATTCAGTAGTACGAAAAATCGTAGAGATTCTTTTTTCTATGCAAAACATTTTTAAACTGGTATAGTTCTTCTATTAATGATATAAAATAAGAAGGCATTCATATCAAAACTTTCCAACAAGAACTACAAATGTTGAAACGGGCTTGAGTTTGATGGAATATCAAGTTTGTTTCATTCTTGAATGAAGAACGTTATGTAACAACAAATAGCTGTATCTTGAATTTACTATGAATATTTGTTACTTACCAATATTGTTGCAGCTTTTCTTAATAAATTCATAAATATTTTTCATAGCTTAATAATTTTTTAATGTATTTCGAAACAAAATTCATATAATTATCATTACTGTGAAAAGTAGTACTGTGAAAAGAGTCAAATCCGACTCGAAGTTGGTCATTAATGGCGCCAGTAAGATATCGTCATTGAAAAGTGTGGGTAAGTTGCCCAATAGAAAAGCGATTTTTCTGTCAAGACTTAGTCCTGATACTACTGTTTACAAGGTATCTCATTTTCTGAATCCTTTAAAACTCAATCATCTTTTATGCCGTAGAATTAGGACTAAATTCCAGTCGTATGCTTCTTTCCATGTTGAGGTTTTTGAGAGCGATTTTCATCTCCTATCTGATGCATCTATTTGGCCTGAGGGTTGTCTGGTTACCGAATTCTTTGGTAGATTGAAATAAGATCAGATTTATCCAGACAATACCAATCTTCCATCTGACCCTGGACTAATACTCATGCCGTGAACAGCAACTGACTCTCTGTTTTTTATCAGAATGTCCGTGGTCTTCGAACTAAAACTGTTGATTTTTTTAGTTCCGTTGCTTCTGAAAACTTTGATGTTATCTGTTTGACTGAGACTTGGCTATGTGAACAAATTAATTCATCTGATCTTTTTGATGATCGATACCTCGTTTTTCGCAAAGATCGTGATTCTTCCACCAGTTCTTGTAAACGGGGCGGTGGTGTTATTGTTGCTATCAAGAAAAACATATCTGCTTCCCAAATTCAAGTTCCTCTGATTGATCTAGAGTGCATTTGGATCTCAGTCAAATTAAAATTTGGAAAAAGTTGCTTTTATGTGTTTTGTATCTTCTACCTGCTTCTGGTATTGACAGGTATAATAAGTTTTTTGATTGTTTTGATCATTTTGGCTCTTTTGAGAATATTTTTATCTGTGGTGATTTTAACTTGTCTATTAACAATAATTTTAATGATTCTTATTGCCTGTGTCCTACTCTTAGGGAATTGTTAAACTTTTAGCATCTTTTTTAATATGAAACAGATAAACAAGATTCTAAATTGTAACCACAAATATCTTGACTTGATTTTATCTAATATTGACTCATGTGATATTGCAATTCGACACAGTGACCGCCCTCTGGTTACTGAGGATTTTCATCATCCTGCACTCTCTATTTTTATGCAATTTGTACCTGCACGTACAAATAAGAGTACTGACCATGTTTTGAAATATGATTTTAAAAGAGCCGACTTTCCATCATTATGGTACTCGATCCGTGAGATCGATTGGAATTTTTACTTACTTTTAGTGACGTAGATGATGCAGTTTATAATTTTTATAATTGTTTAGACGATGTATTTGCCCGAACTGTTCCTTTAAAAAGAGCCATCACTAAGAAATTTCCTTTCTGGTATTCTGTTGAGACCAGAAGATTGTTGAGAAGGAAGGAAATAGTTCGTCGCTTACTTTTAAGACATAGAAATCCGGTTTTTATCGATGAATATAGGTCTTTACGTATTAGTGTTAAGTTTTGTATCAAAAGGGATTATGGCAATTATTTACATCTCTTTGAGAAAGATTTAATTTCTGAACCTAAGAAGTTTTGGTCACATTTTAAAAAGGACAAAAATGATAATCATTTGCCTGACAAATTATACTATAACGATAAATGTTTTACCAGCGACATTGATATAGCTAATGCTTATGCTGATTACTTTTGTTCGGTATTTAAGCCTAGTTCTGAATATGACAGCAATGATGCCGTTGATTTCAACGGCTTCGGCGATTTCGTTGGGATTGACACTATCACCTATGACGATGTGGTTGTGGCTATTAAGGAGTTGAAATCTACTTCAACTATTGGTATTGATAATATTCCCCCTTTCATTATTAAGGGCTGTGCTGAGTTTCTGGTTTATCCCCTTCTTGCGTTGTTTAACCTTTCTTTGAAAACAAATACATTTCCCCATGCCTGGAAGTTGACTAAAATCGTTCCGGTATTTAAAAAAGGTAGTACTGAAGAATGCAAAAATTATCGACCGATTGCAATCCTGAGTCCTCTTTCAAAGATTTTTGAAATTATAATACATAAGAAGCTTGTCCCCCAGGTTAAAAATGTAATTTCTTTGAGAAACATTTAATTTCTGAACCTAAGAAGTTTTGGTCACATTTTAAAAAGGACAAAAATAATAATAATCTGCTCAACATGGATTCATGACTAAACGTTCTACTTCAACTAATTTAATGTGCTTACTGACAAAATTATATCCGCCTTTGAAGACAATTGTCAACTAGATGTTATTTACACTGATTTCTCTAAGGCATTCGATTCAATCGATTTTGGTATTCTTATGAAGAAATTGAGAATTATCGGTTCTCATGTCAATCTTTCTCAGTGGCTTTTCTCGTATTTGAGTAATCGGACTCTATATGTCTATTTTAATAATGTTGTTTCTGAGGCATTTTCAAACACATCTGGTGTTCCTCAGGGTTCAAATCTTGGTCCTTTGCTTTTTATTTTGTTTATAAATTATCTTTGTAGTGAATTTTGTTTTTCTGGGTGTCTCCTGTTTGCCGACGATCTGAAATTTTTCAGACAAATACGATCTAGTGCTGATGCTGATCTTCTACAGAACGACTTTGATAACTTATATCAGTGGTGCATCGTTAATAAATTACTCCTTAATGTTGAAAAGTGTAGCATCCTTAGTTTTACTAGGAAATCACAGCCTATTTTTTACTCTTACCAGATCAATGATATTTTACTACGCAGATCCAAGTCAGTTACTGACTTTGGTGTTACTTTTGACACTAGACTCGATTTTACCCAACATATTGATAACATTGTCTCTAAGGCCTACATTAAACTTGGCTTTATCAAACGTAATATCAGACATTTCTCCGGTGTGCTTGCTTTGAAGGTTTAGTTTTTCACTATTGTCAGCTCGGGTCTTGAGTACTGTTGTCTTGTCTGGGACCCTTACTGTAAAAATAAAATTAAAATTATTGAACAGGTACAAACTAGGTTTTTGCGTTACTTATTTTACCGAACAAATCACTATTATCCACAAGACTTATCCTCATCTCATTTATGTAACATCTTTGGCATTCACAGTTTGAGGGTCCGACGTGATCTTTCTTGTCTTTTATTTTATCATAAGATAATTAATGATGCCATTGATTGCAGTGACATATTGAGCTGTATCACTTTTTCTGTGCCGACTAGAAATCTGAGGAAGAGTTGCTTATTTATTAATGTATTTACTAGGTTTAATTACATACGTAATTTTTCTATTTATAAATTTTATAAGATTTTTAACAGGTACTCTGATGATATTGATGTGTTTAATATGTCTTCTGGTGTTTTTAAGACAATGTTTGCGGCTTTTGTGCTCTTGAAGTGTTATTTTTTTGTGTGTCTTTTAAAATCGTGCTGTGTTTTTAGTGATTTCTGTGTCTATCTGTTGTTTTTATTAACCTGTATTTTGCGGCTATTTTAGTGTTTTTCTCTGCATCATGCACTCTGTAATTGGAGTTTATTCTGTAGTGTACATTTTTTCTAAATAAATAAATAAATTACTAAACTCATCTTCACCGATACAGCTTTGATTCAGCTACCAATTTTTGTTTCCTTGCTTAAATTTCAGGTGTTTCTGGGTTTCTAAATGTTCACAGTGTATTTTTAAGTTACCCTGTATTAATAAAATGTAAGCATTTGTCTTTCATTTTTAAAAAATCTAAATGACAGCAATCTCGTGATGGAAAATATTTATTACAATACTTTTGCAAATAATTTTCTCTTATTGTTCATCTTACACCCCAGGGAATGGTCCAGTTTTGGCTGTTCTGCTGGAGTACGATGCCCTTCCAGACATTGATCATGCCTGTGGTCACAATCTTATAGCTGAAGTAGGCTTAGCAGCCAGCCTCGGTATCAAAGCAGCCATGGAAGCAGATCCTACACTAGCTGGAAAAGTGAGTTCTTGCGTTCGTTAGAAGTTCAATTCGAAGCGTCCACTTAGTATTTTGTTTAATTGTTACATATGAAATAACTTTACAAATTTATAAGGGTTGGAAGAGTCATTAAAATAGCATTCTTTACATTGCAGTTGAATTTCTTTTCAGTAACAATAAATTTCAGTCAATTTATCGGCTTAATATTATGAACTTTCATAGATATCTTTCTTAATTTGGGTCTATGTGCTTGCTTTAAATTTTGAATGTAATATGTATTTTTTAAATTTCTCCCTTTCATTCGTTGAAAGTTATTTTATTGTAAGCCCATGAACATCATACAACATATTTTTAAACAGTTGTTTAATAACACTCTTTACAAAAACTTGAATCGGAGAAAATTTGACGAGTGAAGGGTTAGCCACAATTTTGCACTAAGCTTAGTGACAGTTAACTTTCATGAAATTTTAAAACAGGAAAAAGTTTTGAAAATTTTAATAATTTTGCTACTCAAACTATATTGAAATGTCTAGTTTTTCTGTTTAGTAAGCGGTCTCTATTCTTTTAGTTACGAGACTGAAGTCAAAATGCTATTAGCGTATATCTTTCTTACTCCGTTATTCGAGTTTTAATATTATTCGTTTCAAGTGCTGTGATTACGTCTTATTTTATTGCATTTTTATTATTTTTGTCCGTCATTCGATAGTATGCCTTTTTACTTACAAAAATTTTACAAACGTTTAATGCAAAAGAAGTTATGTTTTTCCCCTATTCCAAATCAAAATTTTTTATAATGCAAAATGATTTTAAATTATTCATTTTCAGGCCGCTATTTACACTGGTGAAATAAATTTAGAGAATTTGCCTATTTTATCGAATTTCATGAAAAGAACTGAACTGAATGTAAAACCACTGCTTCTAGACGAAAATGCAAATCTTGTACGTCAAATACGTAAGCGTACACGTGTGTGTAGGCGGAGCTAGTAGAGAAACAGGCTTGATAAGCGCGCGTTCGTTCGCTAGCACACCTAGGCAAATTTCTTGGTATTATTTTGCAGCAATCGATACAATTCAAATTGTAACAGTAAAAATGAGTAACCACCAACGTTTAGATGATGGAATGAGATGGCGAATTGTGGGGATGTTAGAAGCAGGCCAATCTCAAGTCCAGATTTGTAGAGAGTTCAATTTAACGCCCAGCGTCGTGTGTAACTTATGGAAACAGTTCCAGGATGCCGGATCCATCGAAAGAAAGCCTGGGCAAAGTCATCCAAGAGCCACCACGGCCACAGAAGATCGTTATTTGTCCATTATATCGAGGCGTAATAGGGGTGCTACAGCTTCTCAGCTCTCCCGTGACTTGTATGCAGCCACAGGAACCCGTATATCAAGAGTGACGTTTCCAAAAGACTTCATGAGACAGGGTTGTTTGCAAGAAGACCTGCTGTTTGCGTCCCGCTCACTTCTACGAACAGGAGAGTCCGTTTAGCATGGTGCAGAGAGCATAGAGGTTGGAGTATGGATCAATGGGCGACCGTTCTCTTCACTGATGAGTCCCGGTTCAGCCTAAACACCGATTCTCGCCGTACGTTCATATGAAGAGAACCAGGGACCCGCTACCTACCCTCCAATGTTAAATCGACCATTATGGCGGAGGGGGTTTAATGATCTGGGCAGGCGTCATGTTGGATGGCCTAACACCTCTCCATGTCTTTGAAAGAGGCACTGTGACTGGTGTGAGGTATAGGGATGAGATCGTGGAGGCCTATGTTCGCCTTTTCAGGGGTGCAGTTGGACTGAGTTCATTTTAATGGACGATAACGCGAGGCCACATAGAGCTCTTCTGGTCGACAAATTTCTAGAGGATATTCGCCGGATGAATTGGCCAGCCAGATTTCCACATCTCAACCCTATAGAGCATTTCTGGGACGCTCTGGGGAGGGAAATTGCAACTCGCACCCCCCCCCCCTTCCGAGAACCATCCAGGAAATGAAAACAGCGTTGCTGAACGAGTGGGACCAATTGCCACAGGAAATGATAAACTGCCTTATTTCAAGTATGAAGTCACGCTGTAAGGCCTGTATATCTGTAAGAGGGGACCATACCCCCTATTAAAATTTTTTTTTGTTTATTCTGCAACCGCTGTTTCATAACTTCAGACTCCAACGGGTATTACGCACGATCATGCGTGTGTATTACAATTGTTGAATGGTTATTTGTTTTGTATTGTATCAATGTACGTACATATCAAATTTCATTAAAATCGGTCCAGTAGTTCTAGAGATAATCGACCAAGTCTGCAAATTCTCTTAATTTCTTACACCAGTGTATTTCATAAAATCGGAACAGTTCGCTTGTTAAATTCCTACGATCATAAGTCTTCTATACTGAAATTCGGAAATCACCCATTTCGTTCCTTTTTAGCTCCTTGTTCTTGGCAGCCCGGCCGAGGAGCGTTTTGGCGGGAAACTTGACTTCATAGAAGCAGGAGTTTTCGAAGGTGTTGACGCAGCTCTGATGGCCCATCCTTGTAACTGTAATGTTACTTTTCCAAGCATATTAAGTAGGTTATTCGTAAGTCTATTAACATTCACTATATTCATAAATCTAAATCATCTTGAAATATTCATGAAATTTGAATGGAAAATTGGAAGGTATTCGAAAGTTAAGATAAACGAAAACGTATATGAGTGTTATTTCTTCCAAAATATCAATTTAATTTTATCTTTCATTAAGACTAAAATCTTCTGTAGACTCCATATCTGTTTAAACTTTTTTTTCTATCTCTTCTCTAACAAAGGCTATAAGCATTTATTGAAGTCAACATCACAAGCATTTATTATTGCTTTTGACATTTCAATGTGTTTATTAGTTTCATATTTTTGCACGTTCTCAGTTTTGTTTATAATAACTTCAAAATGAATTTCTATTTCTTTGAAATTTCGTATGCATGCGTCCATAAATTTAATGAAAGGAAATATTATTTTGATTATATAATATTTTTCTAAAAAATTATTCTGGATATGATTTTCGACTACCTTTGAAACTGCATGAAAGTTTCAAGAGAAGAAGACTTCTGTATTAAAATTATAACTAAAAAAATGTAGCTATAATTTCAACATTTATTATATTTTGTTTTTGGAATGAACTTAGAATTTTTCTTAAAATGTCATTGTATGTAAAAAAAAACACTATTTTGATTCACACTTTTTGATGTTTTAAATTGCAACTGTTGTAAGAGATGTTATATAATCACCACTACAGATATTAGCTTACTTTTAACATTTTTAGTCTGATGGTACACATTAGGTACCAGCGTACTACTAATTCCATTTGTTAGGTAGCTTATTTTGTTATACGGTCATTTTCTGTAGGATTTTCTTTTACTTGTAAATAAGCGTTGTACATATAAAGGCTCATCTAAATTCAGATCTCCAGGAATGAGCTATTGTTATTTGAATTTAAAGTTATGAGAATTCTTCAGAATTGAGCTCTAAAGTACACTGGTGTGCAAAATTAAGGACCGTTTCATAAAATACTAAAAATTTGCAATTTATACGAAAACTATGGTTCGAAATGGTAGTGGAGAATCATGTAACATGCCATGATACACATTTTACACTGGAGATTCAGTCTAGAGGGCATTTAGGGGACAATTCATAAATTGATGAAGACAAAAAAGGATTTTGGCTGATCCCGTTTCAAAGGAAGCTGATAATGATTTGAAACTTTCATTAATGGTTTTGTTTGCTATGCACATATTTTCGCAAAAAATAGTACGAAAATTCCAGAAGATGTAAAGATTTCTCTAAAAAATCTGGAGCTTTCCCCTATCTTTTTTGTTTATAACATACAGAGATTCTTTCAAATTATACGAAACTTACAGAAAAATTATGTATATGTTTTGTAAGTATTGTATTAAAATTTCAAATGAATACGTTGAATATTAAAGGAAAATATGAGTATTTGTAATAAATAATTTCCTACTGCGCATGTGCGAAGCGTAGCTTAATTTTTCTTTCCGAACTGCAAAGCCAGACACATAGAGCAACTTATATAAAATTTCCAGATGAATACCATTGAAATCCAGAAATACATCGGCATTTCAGTGAGGTTAATTTCAATTTCTCATTAATAGAAGCTAACTGATGAGGGTTCTTGCAGCAATTTGATATTTTTTAAACTTGAATCTTCGAACAGTAATCGTCGAACTGCAATTTAAATTATGTATTTCATTTATAATTATACTTAAGTATTCACGATATTCCATTTTCATAAAATTCAATATCACTGTGCGAAGATTCAAGTTTAAAAAATATCAGTTTGTGAAAAAAAAAACCCTGATCATTTTGCTTCTCTCAGAGAACAAAAGAATTCAGCTGTTTCAATCCGATATCTTTCTGAATACTAACGGTATTGAATTGGAATTTTTATATAAGCTGTCTTATGTATCTGGCTTTGAAGTTGTGAAAGAAAAATTACGCTTACGCTTGTCTCGCACATGCTCAGTAAAAGATTATTTACTACAATTGTTCATATTTCCTCACATACTCAATTTTTTTAATTCAAATTTTAATATAATGCTTTTTTTACATATTGTCAAGTATTCTGTAATTGTCGTACGATTTAGTTGAAAACTCTGCATGTTATAAGCAAACAAAACATGCGGAAAAATTTGGGATTTCTTAAGAAAACCTTTATATCTGCCCGAATATTTGTGCTATGTTTACGAAAATGTATGCAAACATGAAACATAACCATTGATGAAAGTTTCATATCGTTATCAGCTTTCTGTGAAACGAGACAAAATCCATTTTCGTCTTCATCAATTTCTGGTTGGCCCCTAAATGTCCTCGTGACTGATTCTCCAATGTAAAATGTGTAAGATACCCGATTGTATGTTACGCGATTCTTCACAAATGATTTGCAACCGAAGTTTTCGTATTAATTGCAAATTTCTAGCATTGTGCGAAACGGTCCTTAATTTTGCACATCAGTTTATATGCAGTGTACTTTAAACTGAGACAGATTCGACATTTTCCAATTTCAAAAGATAGCAGCCAGATTCAAGTCACAGAGCAATGAATTCTTGTGAACTGCTGCATAAAAGAATGTGTAAAAATATTTCGAACACTCTAGTATTTCACACAAATACATTAAGGCATAATTTTTTCCTTCTACAACTAAAAAGCATCTAAAATATCTTAATTTTATCTAACGATAATTCGCAAAGTTCTGCATGTATTCACCTTTGACAGTAGAAAGAAGCAGTAAGGAAAACCCTAATTGTAGGAATTCTCCAAAATATGATAATTTTTAAAAAAGCTCTTGTGCCTTACGATGAAATTTTAATGATTTATAGGATTCTCAAAATAGCAATTTTTGTTTCTATAAATTTTTATATCGAGAAATGTTATTTATGTAGGAGAAGATAATTTTATAAGAACATTTATAAGATATATTTATAAGAACACATTCTTCTGAGACAAATGAAATTTTATTTTGAAAACTAATAAAAATTCTATAGCACTATGAATTTATACTTGAAATTTGAGTTATCCGAAAATGTTTATTATATACTATTCGTTCTGAAAAGCTGCTTGATATATATGCTTGTCTTCGTAATTCTCGACACTGTTTAAAACTGTCAGTTTTACTCTTTAAGGCATAATCCAAGTAAACGTGGACTTCAAGGGCAAGGAGGCCCATGCTGCTGCTGCTCCATGGGAAGGTTGTAATGCCCTTGACGCCGCCGTCTCTGCCTACCAGAGCATCGCTCTTCTCAGGCAACAAATCAAACCAACCAACAGAATTCACGGTAAGAAAACTTTTATGTAACTATAAATAACAGAACAAGGTATTCTGGCTTCACTAGTTTACCAAATAATTTCAAAAGAAGCAAAAGTTGCACAATACGCCAGTGCGGAATAAATATTGCACATGTAAGAATTCTTTGCATTTTATAAAAATTGAATAATGTTCTGATTTTTCCTTGCATAACAAAAGCGCAAAGCATTGTCAGATTTTGTCATTTTCACATTAGAATTTAATTTCACAGCTATCCGATGTTAACCACCAAAGCCTTCAAAAATTCCTCTCGTTAGAGCTTGGTATAATATTGACAGAACATTGATTAATTAGTAAAAGTTCGACTTTATATTATAGTCCCCTCCCCCAGGGGGCACCTCGAGTACACGGATATGAGAGGCCGCCGTATAATTATCTTGCTTCCCCTGGGGGTATAGTAATGACGGGGTACTGGGTCCCCCCCACTAGTGTAGTACGTACTTCCTTCGGGAGGGGTCGGGCCATGGCCGATGATGGCTACCAGCACTCCGGTCTCAGTACTCGACCTATTGCAGCGGCTGTCATTCAGGTTACCTGGATGCTTCGGCAGGGCGGGGTGATCCAGTTTTCTGGTTATATTATAGTCCCCCGGGGGGCTGCACCACAAGTACCTGTATGAGCAGTGGTCTGACTCAGTGTACCGGTTCTCTCTTCTCCTGTGGATACGATACGGAATTATTGCGTTGGCCACATCTCCGATGACAGGACGTACCTCCTACGAGAGGGGAGAGCTACATGGGCCGGTGAAGGCTATTTTGCAACTGACCACAGTACTAATATTGCTACCGAGGGGATCCGGTCATTCTGCTTCTCTGGGCGACTTAGAGTCATGGCTGTGTATTATGAATTACCCTATACTGTAGACCTAGAGTGTCCATAAGCCAAACTAGTATTTGGCATCCCATGTTGTAAGCCAAAAGTATCAATTGTCTGAGCTAATTCGAATTTAAACTCCTCCGAATTAATTATTGATATTTCAAAACAGTTTATTACATATTTTCTGACTAAATGTATTAAAAGGTTACTTGAAGACTCATTTTTGGTGTGTGTCACGTGATGAACTGCTAATTCCGTAATGTGTGCAACATTTTAAGGGCCGTGGCAGAGTCTGGGCTTCGGATCCAGATAATCGAGAGTTTTCAAAACCGAACCCATCAAAAGTCCATCGTGTATGGGAAAGAAAGGAACCACACCTATCCGGCCTACCAGAAAGGGTGTAAGGCCCTTAGCGGGACGGTGGGGAATAAAGAAGACTATCTTCAGCGCGAAAGAGACAGCCCCCCCCCCCCAGTTTCCAAGTAAACCTGGGTGGATTTTAGAAACATCAAAATATTAGCCCATATTATACAATATATTATACTGTAACAAACTAAAATATATGTTACACCAAAAACTGGGGTGGATTTTAAATACGTCAGAATAGTCCTGAGCAAATACATTATTACTAATTACCAATTTACAAAGTGCAGCCAAACAAAACATAGAACAATCCCAATACTGTGTGGCTGTGGGAAAATATAAAATACAATTCCCTGAGGGTATTTATACAAACAATTTTTTTCTCATTTTAAAATCACTTTAAAATTCACATACAAAAACTGAAAAAAACGAACAAATTCAGCCCACACAAACAAACACCCCAAAAGGGTAATTTCCTTACAACCTTCCCCACAGGGTATGAGGGGTATAGTGCACATAAGCCTTTCGTATTTCCAGCATTCTTCTATTAGTATGGAAATTTGGAGACGGGAGAGTGGGTGCAGGTTTATTATATCGCCATTTTACCACGGCTTAAAATGTCGATGTTACGATGCCCCCTCCCCCCAAGAGCCTTCGAGTACTTCCAAAACGGGATGTTAATATAACTAAAAAAACTCGTGATGTATTGCTTTTATTTGACGAAGATTTTGTTCGAAAGTTCACGCGCCGGTTTTATCGGGAATTGGACATCTTGTAGTTATTATTCGTATTGTTCTTTGTAAATGATATTCATAAGTGCTCTCAAAAGAAATTCTAATGATTCAGTTTCAACAAGTTTGATTTTCGTAGATGAAAAATCAAGATGAGGTTAGTTAAAAGGATTTCTTTTTGTATCTTATGATTTTGTCTTTTACAGCCATCATCACAAAGGGAGGTGTAGCACCAAACATCATCCCAGCAGAATCGCGGCTAGAAATGTACGTGAGAGCTGTCACTAGACCTGAACTCGATGACCTTGTTGCACGCGTCACAAACTGCATCAACAGCGGGGCATTGGGGGCTGGTTGCACTGCTTCCATCGAGATGGATGAAAAGCACTCTTATGAGAACCTCATCTCTAACGAAGTCATGGGAAATCTGTACGACTCGTATGCCAAGAAATTAGGTTGGTATTTGTTATTTTTCAAAGGCATTTTACTTGGCAATGTGCAGTCAAAGATTTGATTTACTCTATGTTTCATCTACAGGCTGTTTCAAAAAATATGTGCACAGTTCGAATAGCTATTATTTGAAGATTTCGTGAGATACATCCAAGTTTCATAACAAGAATTAATACAATAATTACCATCGGAATTGAAGTATCGTATATAAAATACTTATTTATCCAATAAATCGAATAAAAGTTTAAGTGCATGAGTTTCTCATTCTGATACTATTTTTCAAAATAAAAATCTTGAAAATTTTTCATGGAAATAAAAATATTGGTATATTAAATGATATAGAATTATTTTCTTAAGCAGGAAATATATTCGACGATGATTTATTATCCATTAATACTCGCGATGCACTCTGCCTCATCTTTTCAGCCAAGCTGAAGAAAACATAACTTACTAAATGCCAAAGAAGGCTCATCGTTCATTTTCAGTTCGTAAGAGAAATTAACGTTATTTCTGTGAGATTCGGGATCTGCATTTTTTTCAGCGATCTCTAAAACAGCAAACTTTCTAAATTCCAACACTTCTATTCCGTTCCAGGCATTCGCCCGACTGCCTTTCCTGGGGGATCGGTGCCTCCCGCAGGTTCCACTGACATGGGCAATGTATCTCGTATTGTCCCTTCCATCCATCCTATGTTCGACATTGACACCAAGGCCCCGAATCACACCAAAGAATTCGCAGAAGCATCCGGACATCCTAAAGCCCAGGTTGCAACTCTAGCAGTGGCGAAGGCTCTGGCTGTGACAGCTCTCTCACTGATGCGATGTCCAGAAATTCTGGAAGAAGTTAAGAAGAAATTCAAGTCCGACATTCAGCAAGGTTTATGAGAAATACGCATGCAAAGAGTTAGGACTTTCTTTCACTGGCTATTCTTAGCAATTTATTTGACAGAAACAACATTTGGTTCCTTATTTCATTTTCATTTTAAATTAGGGTCGCTCTCAGTTATTTTTTTGGAATAGTGCGGAAGTCTAACTTGAAAAATGTCGGGAAATATTAGAAATTGCCTGATATTAATTAAGTAAAAATCACTTTAAAATTTCCTTTCTCTCGTCCAATTTACCCTGGAATTGAAACGTGGAGTCAAGGTAATCCCCCCCATACTCTATCTATCTGAGATTCTGCTGCTACAGTGAATGGGAAAACGCCCACCTCCTTGTTTCAATTATATTTTCTTTGATTTAGTAAAACTTAAACTTGGAATTACCAACAATGGACTTCTCTTCAAAGTTAACAAAATTGAAAGAAAGGAATTTTGTGTTATTACTTTTCTTGATCTCGTGTTTGAAGGATTAAAGTTACCTACAATTTTTCATGATAACAAAAAAGATTTTCCTATTAAAGATATTTCTGTTATTTCAACTGCATTTAAATTTTCAAGGACTCTTAAACAACAAATTTGCAACTATAATTCCTTTTGTAAGAACTTAAATGAGATTAACAATACACATTGCTATTGTAATGATGAAGATTATAAAGATTTTATTGATAAAGATAAGGGACATATTATCACGGGTAATTTAAATATTGTTAAATCCATATCTTTTAGAGATATTATGAAAAAGGGAACGAAATTTAGGCTTAGAAAAAAGTTGGTCCTATTAGGATTGTCAATTCCATTAATTGTGACTTAAATATTTTTATTGCAAAAGTTGCCAGAAAATATCATTGGCCCATTGAAGGATTTGGAGAATGGAAACAGCGCATCTTAAAAGAAGTAAAGAATAGAATATATAAGATTAATTGTAGGGATATTAATAGAGGCATTTTCTTCAACAAGCATCTTAAAAAAGAAATTGAAGATTTAAAAAGTAAATTCATTATTACTACAGTTGATAAGGCAGGGAATAATTTTTGCATAATGTGTAAATCACACTTCAAGGAAATTATTCTTAATGAATATAATTCAAATAAAACATATAAACTTATCAAATTTGGCAAAAAAGAACTTGACGAAAGGATTTTAGCACTAGCTAAAAAAACTAAAATTAAAACCAGTAATTTAAATTATCCTTACCTTTTCCCCACTATAAAATTTCATAAAAATTCATTAAATTTCAGATTTGTCACTTGTGGCACTGGCTGCTATATTTACCACTTTGGAAAATTATTCTTCAAATTTCTTAAAATTATTCTTAACAAAATAAAAGAAGAGAACTTTATCATTGACAATGGCACTAAAATTTTGAATTTTATCAAAGAAAATAAAATTTATAATATTTTTACATTTGATTTTGAAAATCTCTTTACTAGTCTCCCACACAACAAATTAATTGAAGTTTGCTCAAATGTATATGATCTGTACCTAAATACTGATTTAATTGATAAATATAAATGGTTAGAAATTTGCAGAGCTAATATTTGTGAAAATTATTTATTTAATGGAATTAACTACTATAAACAAGTTCTCGGAATTCCTATGGGTTGTTGCTTCTCCAGTGCATTGGCCAATTTATTTCTTCGTTCATTTGAGAGAGAATTAATTAAGAATGAACTTGTGTTCGGATTCCGTTTTATTGATGACCTTTTATTATTTAATTATGATAATGTTAATTCCATTCTTAACTGCTATCCAGAGGAGCTTAAATTAAATAAAACTAATAATGAAGTGAACAAATGTAATTTTTTGGATCTGGAAATTAAAATTATAAATTCAGGAGTCTCTGTCGGAATTTATGTTAAACGAAAAGATTTTAAGTTCAAAGCTATTACACTCTGCAATTTTCATATATGTCTTCAGTTTAAAATTTTAAGAAATTCTATATTTTCTCAAATTAATAGGATTAAAAATATTTGTAATAACCAATATACTTTTGTTAAGGCTTTAGATAATTTAAAAAATATATTAAAAGATAACGGATATCCTGGTTATTTCCCAAAAGTTAATAATTTTTTTTAAAAACAGTTTTAAGAATTTCTGTTCTTCTGGAGAATAGTTCGAATTCTTCTACATAGATGGAGCTAGGGGCTTGCTTCTTGATGTTATTGGGCTTTACTTATTTAGAGCGTCTGTTTTTGAAAGAGGATGACTTTTTGCTTTTAGGTTTCTGTCTCATTTTTTATTCTGTTGTATAGGTATCTGTTATGTTTTTTCTTTTTTCCTTTTATCCTATTTTCAGAGGTTGGACAAAAATTCAGGCCACATAAAGGAATAATTTTGACTAATGGTCGTTCCTTTATTCAGAAAATTTTTGTCCTGCTTTAGAGCTATGTGCTGGTCTGCTAATTAATTATGCAAATGACCAACTCGATGTCTGTAAACAACATCTTTATTAACATAACAAAAGCGACGTCGGCATCTAAAACAAAACAAGGAAGAATTCCAAACTTGAAAAATGAATTATTTCACAACTGCACATTTATTTTTTAGTCACGTTCAACTCGATCTCGTCAGTTCACTTCTCTGGCTGAAGTCTTGATCGCAGCACCACAAGCTACAATGGCGTGTGGCCTCTGAGGAAGAATCGCCATTTTGGTTCTTTTACAATTTTCTTCCATTTTGCTTTCATTCTAATTGTATTTTTCGTTCTATTTTGCTTTTTTGTGTTTTATTTTAAGGTTTTATTAATGCTTATTTTTTATAATTTTTAACTTATTTTTTGAAGTTCTAATTTTGTTTTCGTGTATTCTATCAGAAGCAGCTGCATATGTGCCTTTCTGTATAATGCAAAAGAATTTTAATTAATTTTTAATTCATGTTCTATTAATATTTAATTTAATTTTCGTTAATTTTATCAATTATAACTGTTGTTTCAATTATTAGGTCACAGTGGACGTTTCCATCCCAAGGCTAAGTTCTCCTCATGGTGCATTAAAATTCCTTTTAAAAATGAATCTTAAAAGCTGAAGATCAACAATTTAAAAATAAAAATATTGCTTACTTAGAACTCTTGGATCATTTTTCTCAAATTTGCTTGGATCTTCTCTGCTTTACAACTTAATCCAACTAACTCCTAAAAGCATCTGATGTCCAATTACACAATGATGAATTGTAATTTGATTACCATAAGGCAGGGATGGGCAAACGTTTTCGGTCGCGGGCAAAAAATCGAAAAAAAAAAGTTTGGCGGGCCAAGATAAATTTTTCTAAAATTTTAAAACAATATACAAGTATTACAATCTAAATATGTTAATGAACTGAATGAAATTGCGATTTAATATTTAAAAGTTCCTTATATTGAGGTTCGAAGTGAGATGTACTGATCCTAAGGAACGAGGCTAAATGCTCATCTGTCAGTCTACTTCTGAAATAATTCTTTCTAAGGTTCATAGTTGAAAACACTTGCTCACATATATAAGATGAAGCAAACATAGCACTGATTTTCTGGGCGTGAGATATTAAATTTGGGAAACTTACTTTCGATAATGATTTGTAAAATTCTGACTTTGGCATATTTAGAAACGACTGCTTGAGATGATTGTTAGATTGCAACTCAATTAATTCAAGATGCAAATCTGACCTCACTGCTTCACAATTTACGTTGAAAGGCATGGTAAAAATATCCAATTCTGTTTGAATGGTTCTGAAATCTTGAAATCTGCGTTCGAACTCAAAATGCACTTTTTTCAAGCCATCTTCATAATTCTTAAGCTTCTCTTCATTTACAGAGGGTATTGAATTTAACCTCGAGAAATGAGACAAGTCGTTCTTAGCTAGCTGCCCAGCAAACAGATTAAGTTTTAATTTAAAAGCTTTGAGATGGGCCCAGATATCGTCGATAAATTGATTTTTCCCTTGCATCTTGACATTCAAGTTGTTCATATGACAAAGAATATCTGTGAAAAATGCAAAGTCCGAAAGCCATTCTGTATCTTCTAACATTTCGCACTCCGCAGAACACTGTTTCTCATGGAAGAACGACACAATGTCGTCTTTCAGTTGCCAAACTCGCTCGAAAACACATCCTGCACTAAGCCACCTTACTTTCGTGTAATACAGTGCATCAGAGTATTCAGATTGCACGGACTGAAGAAAATCTCGAAATTGCCTGTGAGTAAGCCCACGAGATCGAATAGTATTTACAAGCTTCACGACTGCATCAAGCACGGGTTTCATATTCAATGCAGCTTTACACAGAGCATCTTGATGTATAACACAATATAGAAAAACATTGTTCCCGGGATAGTTTTGATTAAAGAGTCCAAGAAATCCAGATTTTTTCCTGTCATATTTGGTGCTCCATCGGTCGTAATATTACATATATTTGTTATAGGCACTTTCAAAGCTAAAAGCCCTTCCTGAAATCCACGAAAAATATCACATCCCTTTGTAGTTCCCTTTAAAGAACACATGCACGCCAGTTCCTCGGTAATTTCAAAGTTCTCATCAACACCTCTTATAAATAATACTAATTGAGCAGTATAATTTATATCAGTGCCTTCATCCATAGCTATGGAGCAAAATTTAAACTGGCCAATCTTTGACTCTAATTGTGATGTCAAATTTTTATCGATGGTTTCGATTCTAGAAGTCACCGTTTTTCGAGATAAGCTTACAGTCTGAAAATTATTTTTCTTGTCTGGACATAAAACATCACAAACTTGGAGCATGCATTGTTTAACGAACTCCCCATCACTGATAGCTTTATTATTTTTAGCAATATTGTATGCTACAATGTAACTTGCATGTGTAGCTGCTTCTTGGATAGTGTTTCCCTTCTTGAAACATTTTGTCGGCCTGATAATTTTTTACAAAGACTTTCTACATTTTGTTTTCTTTCATATTCGGACATTGTTACATAATTGGAATTCTTATGCTTAGATGTGAACTGACGGGAAATGTTATATTCTTTGAAGACTGCTACAGCTTCATTGCACATGAGACACACTGGTTTATCTTTAACAACTGTAAAAAAATATTTCCAGGTCCATTCATCATTAAAAGCACGGCACTCTAAATCAACTTTACGTTTTATAGTAGCCATTTTGGGGTTGAAATTTTTTACGAATAACCCAAACAAGCACTAGCTACGCTATACTTTTAATACTTTCACCACTATTCACAATGATGCTATATGTTCGCAATCTTTGCATACGCCATCAATAATATTAAAACTCGCGTCAAAAGAAAAAGCCGCTGGCTGGAGCTTAAAATGCGCAGTCTGCCACATGTGAGGTCTAATTCACGTATATTGGATTCCCATATGTCTGCTCCCCGAGAAAGAGATAACGCTTGTTGGCGCCAGTCTACATCTATAACTAACAAAGAACTTCCGCTTTTAACACTTTACCGATTGAAAGCTGTCTGTTTATTGATAGCTTCTATAGAATATGCACTGCGAGTAATGAACAGAAACACATCGTTGCGATGTGGTTGAATGCGAAGAACAGTATGATTTTCAACAGAAATGAAACAGGAAATACCATCAATAAATCAATAAAAAAGAACATTACAACCAGACGGTGCGAGCGAAAGGCAGACGCACTGGCGCCAACACTGTCCGTGCTTGCTATTTCCGTCGATTTATGTTTTGTAGAACAAAAATAGAGAAAGTATAAAGATCATCAGTCCTTTGAAAAAAAGGAAGAAAAAATAATATTTAAACAGAGTAGAAAAGGAGATGGATATATAATATATAAATCATATTTTCTTTTAATTTCCGTCGGACCGGCAAATTAAAATTCTATCCGCGGGCCGGATAAAATCTTCCGGCGGGCCGTAGTTGGCCCATGTCTGCCATAAGGCAAAATATTGCTTTTCACAAATGATTTGGCGTTTATCATTACCTCAGGTGATAGGACATTACTCGGCCAAACCGCTGAAAATACTTGCATACAAAGCGGCCATGTTTCTTGTTGCAATAAAATCTATCTTCTTTTCATAGTGACCCAAACAGAAGAAATCTTCAGTTTTGATCTTTTATTTTTCTTGTATTTTTTATAGATATCAGAAAAGAAATTTTATTTAACAAGTTTTCAAAAAGTTGAAATTAATTGAATGACACTCTTTCTACAATAAGGCGGAAATTTCCGTTAAGTTTAGTAATCTGTAACATCTAGGTTCAAATCAAATTTTAATTAGGCCAAACGGTAAATAATCGCATGTATCGGAATTGGAGGACCCTAGAGTCCATGCGCTCCGAGTAAAATATTCATCACTGACGTACGTTTAGTAATCATATATTGTTGTTGCTTGCAATTATTAACCAGTGGTGGCGATTGGGTGACAAAAGTGGGGAGTGCAAAAAATTTATAGATACCTTAAAGCATATGTATATATATATATAGGGGGTAGACAACAAAATTTAAAATTTAGTTGCAAAATTAGCTAGCTCTCCCGGACCTGATTGTTTTTTTTTTATACCTACTAGTTTTAAGCAGTTAAAATGAATTAAAAATTTAATTTTTTCTCTAAAATTGTGTGTGTGTGTGGGGGGGGGGGTAACTGCTCCTCTACGCACCCCCGAGTCGCCCCCAATATTATGAATATTATTCGAGAGAAATCGTTATAAAAATATTTTGACCTGTTAAATAGCTACCACGTGAATAATGTATGATTATGAGCAAGATTTCAATATATCGTGAAATAAAGTTAACAACTGCAGTGTGAGATATTTTAAACTGATATAATTCTGTTCATAGCATTTCTTCATTGGAAATTCAACATTAAATGAAAGGACAATAGTGTTTCGCTTTTTCTGTAAAGTGCTATTTTATTTTGCAGATAAAAGTTCGTGCATCTAAAACGTGCGACAGCTTTTTCTATTTTTCTTTTGAAATGTTAATCTATTTAACTTTACATTGAACGCGTAAGAAAAAAAAAGATATCATTTCCCCTCCACCCGCGTGGATAAAAAAAATTCAACCTACCCAGAATGCAATGACTATCCACGAGTTTCCTTCAGCGCGTGCCAAGGTCACGAGCATCGCCAAGGCGCAAAATGGCCTTGCGTCATAGTAAAAAAATAGAATATGCAATTTGAAGGCCTTTTTTTCAACTGATTGAAACAAAAATTGGACACAAATCTACAATTATGGTTAGAAGGCCACATACCAAATATCATTTATCTAAGTCATTGTGTTAAGGAGTTATTGTGTTCAAATGTATGCAATTATATAGGCCGACAGACAGACAACTTTGACGGATTTGCCCCAAAATTTGATACGGATCTACATTCCTGATGATAAAACTGTGTACCAAATTTCATCCATCTAACTCTTTAAGTTTTTGAGTTATAGTGTTCGAATGAAAGCGGACAAACAGGCAGACTTCCAGTAGACAGATTTCATCCAAAATTTGCTAGAAACCTACAAATTATGTGCAAAGATCACATACCAAACTTCATCCCTGTAGTTTTAATAGGTTTTGAGTTATCGTGTTCAAAGAGACAGATACCCATAATTAAAAAATTGTGTTCTTCGAACTCAAGGAGGCCTTAAACGTGGAGATTCATCAAAATCTCGAGTTCGAATTTTTTGACAATCACAATTCTTTCTCTTTGTACATTTCGTATACGAGAAAGTAAAATAAACAGAACATATGTTTTCGGTGCAGTTTCAATGCGTCTATAAATGATCGTGTATTTTAAATTTCCCTTTTGCAGATATATCAACAGTTTTTAAAATGAAATCTTGAACTCTCGTTTCAAATTACTAAATTTAAAAAAAATTGCACGTTGTCTTTGATTTAGAATTACGGCAAAATAAAAAAAAAAATTACAATTAATGAATTCGTACATTAAAATATTCTTTACAATTTGTCCAGTTTCTTAAAATCTGTAAAATATTTTTTCACCAACTCCACGTTCATGTTGATAAAACATTTTCGATTATTAAACTAATTCTACTGAATAGATTCGATTAATCCATGTACAATGTTGAATCTTTTCAAACATGTCACTGTTGCATAATCGACAATCTATTCTGAATACTTCTGGATCTGAACTATTTTTACTTTTCTCTTCTCTGCTGATTATAAAGTGCGACTCCATATTTCGTTATCAGAGAAACAAACAGATGCAATACAATAACAGTTTGGATGAAATATGGAATATTTATCTGTAGAGTCAGTAAAATTACAGAATGGATGGCAAAAATAAAAAAAAATCTTATCAGAGAGATCTTTTTCTGACACCCGTTCTTCGTTCAAAGTTATCCTTGAAAGGTACTAACTCTTTCTACTTAAATTTTAAGGTTTCAGTAAGAAATTGAACAACTGTTTCATTATGTCTGAGGAGGATTTCTCCCGTGTGTGCTCTAAAATAGACGAAGAAAAAGAATTTTTGAATTCTGTCAGTCAGAAAATATGGAATAATCCTGAACTTGCTTATAAAGAGGAACAAGCCCATGAGACTTTAACCAGTGCCTTGACTCGATGTGGATTCAAAGTTCAAAAGCATTACTTGTTACCAACAGCTTTTAAAGCGGAATACACGTCTAAACCAGGTAATTTTTATAAATACACTATCAAAATACCCGGCGCTGCCCGGTCATTTTCAGGTTAAAATCTTGTGGGAGACAATAATGTGAACAATATTTTATAACTAACATAATGTTTTTTTATTGAGAGAATATTTCTCAAATATTAATAAAATGATTCTTATATTAATAGTACCTAAATTTTCTTCCATTTCAGTATATATCATAAGCATACTGTATTACAAATCTTTCCTATATAATAACTCCATTTCTTGGGCATCTTATTATTTTAGAAACCCTGGATGTAAAATTTTCATTTTAATTGATCCATTTGCTAAATTGCTTTCATTGTCTCACCTCCACCCTACCCAGAATTGTGCCCAATAGGGTTGAATTCTCATTGTAGCATTTTTTGTAACAATATTGGAGTCATTTTTTAACCCGACAATATTTTTAGTTAGCTCATGAGAAACATATATATATATACGAAATTTTATCGAAACCGCTAACGTATCCAACGGCGTTTTTGCTGTGTGTTTTTAGGTGACTTTGTCCCACCGTACCCTAAGGGACTGTGTTAGGACATATTTTTCTCTACAATACTTCAAGTCGGCCAATGAGGAACATAGTACCAAATTTCATCAAAATCGATCTAGCCGTATCAAATTTCATGTCAATCGGCCCATTTGATACCCCACCCTACCCGCGGTGATTGGGTTAGGATTTATTTACCCTACAATATTTTTAATTGTCCCAGGAGAAACATATAACCAAATTTCCTCGAAATCGCTAAGCATGTCCAGTTGCCTTTCTACTGCATATATTTAGGCGACTTTGCCCCACCCTACCCTGAGAGACTGTGTTAGGATATATTTACCCCTACTATACTTCAAGTGGGTTAATGAGGAACATGTGTATTAAGTTGCATAAAAATCGCATTAGCCGTGCGGAAGTGATGCTGGAACAAACATATATATATATAGAGAGAGAGAGAGAGAATTCATTTCGGCAGTTAGTTCGTATTGTCTTTTATTCAAACGCCTTTAAATTTTTTCCAAATTACGGTATCTGTAATTTGATTTGATGAGGGTTTAATTTTTATAACTGATGCCGGTAAACCTGTTTATAAATCTTTTAAGAATGTAAAACTATTCTATAATTTGTCTGAAATATGAAAAACTTTAAAGAGTTGATTATTAAAATGAAAGAATGATTCCATGATTTCAGTCTTGGTGGTAAAAAATACAGTATAACATCGGGAATCCGAACTAATTGGGAGATTGGGACTGAACTCTATTCAGATTCCGGGAAATTCGAATTATCCGGAAAATTCGGTAAAATATTCTTGTTATACCAAACGCAGTAGAATATTGACTACGGTTGCTCTGTGAAAGAGAACGGAAAATGCCAGCTGTGATTCACATTGTCGAACAGATATAGTTCCTTGCGTCAGAAGAAGGTAACCGATTTTCTTTCTACTAATTAAGGTACTGTATTCATTCTTAAATACCAATTGAAATGTTTCTTTTAAGTTAGGAATAAGCATTATTCTGACTCGTGATTGTTATTTACCCCTCATTTTTAGGAAAATTAATAAAAGATGTTCGGATTATCCGAAATTTCGGATTCCTGTGATTCAGATTCCCGAGGTTCTACTATATATTTATATACTGGCAAAAGTACACATATTCAAAAGTCAAAGTACAACCTGTTTGTGTGTTTAATTTGCAAACAAGTGAACACAAAAACATGAAAATTGGAGCAATTGTGTATTAAACAGTTACTTATTGGATTTCCCTTAATTTTATCATCAAGCATAATTTGCAATTAAGTTTTTATATCTTTTTTTAAAAAGTCCACTATTGAAGAAAAATAATAAAACGAAAGATATCTGATAAAAAAATTAATAAATTCGTTTTAATAAAGAATATGTCCTCCTTTAGCTGTAATATCTTAACGGCATCGATTTTCCATACTTTCAATTCAGTTGTCGCACACTGAAATGGGAAGCAAAGACAATTAATGAAGCAACACTTGTTCATGCTCATTCAACGATTCGGATGGCTACTTAAAGCAGCCATCTGTCTTCTGAGGCGGTCCAAAAGATGTTCTATCGGATTAAGATACAGAAATTAAGCTTGCCAGTCCATTCGTTCGAAACCCTGATCCTGAAGATATTCCTGGAGAAGCCTTGCTCGGTGAGGTTGAGCAAATTCATCCATTAGGGTGAATTCCACACCAATAACACCAGCATATGATCTGACACATGAATCGAAGGTCTTGTCTCTAATCTCACAGCAGTGACAGTGCCTCCATGGAAAACATGGAGTATAGTGTTAGATAGATGGTTCTGATGCTTTATTCTCTCCATATCAGCACTCGATCTGAATCACTCTCCACGGTAAATCTGGATGTATCTGTAAAGAGTACAGACGCCCATTGCTGTCCTGTCCTGTCCAGGTAACGTGCTCTCCTGCTCAATTTAAACTGGCACTTCTCTGCCGTCAATTAAGAGAGATTCACACAAGTGGTCGTCTTCCATACAATCCTTGAATGCGAAGACGTCTTCGCTCCGCAGTAAGCAATTTTCTCATGTCTGTCGCCGGGAAATGATCTGAAACGAGCTGAGGCACAGTAGTGCATTTCCTTCTTCAGGCCGAAAGTGCAAGAAAGCAATCTTCTGTAGGGGTTGTAACACGTGGATGATCTGAAAGAGGTCTTCCACGAAATCGAAATGAATTTTCGAATTTAAACTGTTCCCAGAATCTTTCCACCAAACTGAGAGACACATTAAGCCTACTAGCAACATCGCTTGTGTCAAACCTATTTCCATCCATCGGATCGCCCGCCATCTAAATGAATCGGATAGACAACTTCTCTGAGATATTGCTAACGAGATCTTCCTATATAAAATTGAGATTCAGTTCGTGAAAAATTAAAGACTAGCAAAGGCTGTTCACAAATTACGAAAGCAATATATTGTTCTTACGTAATTTATATTGTTAATTAGGAAATAAGTTTTATGTAAAAAATTAGATTTATTTTCAAAACGCAATGTAAAAAGAAAGCAAAACGCTCACACTCCACCTTGGAAGATCAAACAATAAGGATAATAATCAAATAACCAAAGCAAGCCCTTAAATTTATACATCGCGCAGAAGCTTCTCGAAGTTTCTAAACGGAGAATTTTACAAAATTTTAAAAATAAATCAACAATAGCCTAAATAAAACTAAATAATAAAGAAGTACAAAGTTTTGTCCACGTGCATTTAATGCCGTAATTTCAATGAGGTGGAAGAAGAGTAGAGAAGTTTTTTCCTTTAAACATGGCAATATTTCTTCTTTTGAACGAAATCCATGAGTGTTTTTTCTTCAGTATACAGACATTTTATTCTATGTACAGAAACTGTTGCTTTAATGAATACTCCAATATTCTTGATGGAGTTTGCTGGCTTGACTGCAAACAGGAATGATACAATTAAATAAAGTTTTGACTCCTGGACGTAAAAAGGCTTCTTTTTCTTTTTATAAAACAAGGGCTCGAACACATATTAAAACTGCTGTAACTGAGTGCTGTCATTAGTTGGAAATAAGATCCACTTTTTTCCAACGACATTTAAACTAAATGTTTATTCAAGGTTGTTTGCATAGACAAAACTTAACGACTGGAGGTCTAAAGTGAGGTTAAATGAATCTTCTGTTTCGGAGGACGTTTCTGATGCTTTATTATTTTTTCTATCTTAATACTCTTTATTTAGCAAGTTAAATCTAAAGAATAAACTAAAATACTTTTATTTCTTTAGAATTATCTTTTGTTTTAAATAAGTGCTACTTTATTCTATTCTATAGAAAAATATTCCATTAAATACAACCATTGATTTTTTCCCAATTTGAATAAATAATATAAGTACAGTACAACCCCGTTTAACTGAATTAAAGGGTGGGGGGCGTTTCGGACAACAATCTTTTCTGTTAAGCTATGAACATCTGTTACTATTTTGTATCTATTTATAACCTGTAACTCTAAAACGTTTTGAGAATAAAACGAATTCAAAACTCTCTTTATAGGTTACGCTTATATTCTTTCTTAAAGTTAACCCCTGTCGGACGCAATATATTCGCTCCGGCGAGTCCAGGTGCAATGCGCCTGACAGCCAGGTAAATAGGGTACGTATCGTAATTAATATTGTTAATACCTATTAATTTTAGCATTCTAAAATTAATCGCTCACCTTCGTGGGGAGGCTTAAAAGAAAAAAGTGGGGATATCGTTGCAAAAAGCCTCGCCTTCGCAATTATTTCCGTGCGTTCTGTACGTGTGTTTTGGATTTCCGATTTCAGAAATTTCGTATAAACCGGGTTTACGATTTCAGAAATTTCGGATAACACGGCTTTCGGTTAATCCGAGTTTGGTTAAACTGGGTTTTACTGTATATTCAAATAAACTATAAATCTGAATTATACAAACATTCTCGTTTTTTACTGCTCAAAATAAATTCTGAAATATAATTTGCTTTTGTAAATTCAGTTATAATTAACATTTCATAGTTATCTGTAAGCCGCGTTTTTGTTCATTATGTCTTATATAATGCTGCTTTCTTTTTATTTTGATTTCTTTTGTTGGGAAAACAAAGTAAGAGTTTAAATAGAAAAATCTGAGAAAAGGGATTCTGGTGCATGAACATAAGACATTCATAATATTTCAAAGATTTCGATTGGATTTCTATAAAATATTTAGTTGGTTTTGTGCATGGATGCTTAATCCCAAACTTTTCTGGAAAATATATGAAATGCATAATTTCCAAGTGAATCTTTCTTAAGGAAAGTTATTTTATACAAATAACTTCAACTACATGGCTTCTAAACAAGTCGTCTGCACACACAAAAATACAAAAGAGGATATAACAAAAACCTCATTTGAAAAATGTGAATTTAGGCAACGTTGGAAATCAGCAAGATTCATATTCTTACTATAAATGGGTTTTTGGTGATATATGGGTAGCGGCCAAACGTCCTACCGTTAATGTAATGAGGAAGTTTGGAGAGAGGGTGCCAGCTCAGGTATCGCCTCGTCATCTGACCGCGGTTCAAAATTACGAAGTCCGTCTCAAAATAGCCCTTGCGTTGCTTCAAAACTTGATGTTAATATAACTGAAACTAAATTTGCTGATATATGGGGAAAGAAAACAATGAAAAACTTAAATGTTACCTAGAGAACGATTTACCTGCCATTAGTCAAAAAATTGCCGCTGTATTTCTTCTGCTGGTCGCAAATTGAAATATCAGAGAATAAGTTGATTAATTTTCGATTTAGAAGCAAGTCTTTTCTTGTATTCTTCAAACAAAGAAATGAGGTCCGACTGTATTGCTGGATTATTCTTCTTAAAATGCAGCGCAATGTATGTAATATTTTAAAGAACGGAGAGATTTTACCATTTTTATTCCGCAAAACAACGTTAACAATGGCTTAAATTTCATTAAATATTTGCAATAACAGCATTTTCAAAATTATGTGTATTTGGAGAGAAAAAAGTGTTAATAACAAAGAACTAAGTTCCAACAAGTAAACAAAGAGGGTTTGATCATTCCCCTCACCCCCTAAATTTCAAGACAAAATTTAAGATTTTAGGGAATAAAATATTTTTGCGAAAACTTATAAATTCGAAATTTAATAAATTGTTTAAAATAATTTTGAACTCTTGCACGCTAATAATTGATGTTCGAAAAAATCTTTTGGAACTTTTTAATATCTAATTTTATTTTTTAGATAATATGAAATATAATTAGAATGTATCCACCTTTATTTGATTAAATCTAGAAAACGTATAGAAATGTACTTTTTTGCATGTCTGTAACCTAGTGAGACACTGTGTTCGTATATTTTCTGAAAACGAAAATTTTAGTTCAAGAGTGTACAACTTTCAATATAAATTTGGAAACAAAATAATCAGATTAAAGTGGGAAAGCAGAAACTTAAATCCGCACAGCTTCAACAGCAGCATTTCTGCCAACACATTTTCCTTTTTTATTATTATAAACTTTTATTCAACTTGAGTGTCTTGTCCACAAATCTTCAGATCGGTTTCTCACCCACTTCCAATCGAGCTATAGCTGTGAAATTTAGCACAGAGGTGGGTTTCCGGAGACAATACAATATTATGCAAAAAAATTGCAATCTATACCTATTTTAAATCTAACAAAATGATATTAAAATTTTAGTCCTATATTTGGGCGATAAAATTTGGAAGGTGATAACCTCACGTTACGTAGGGTTGTAACAACACCACTAGACGACACACAATAGAAGGGGGCGCGGCCTGTGAATCATCCCCATTTCGGAGGGGTTTGAGGGTCAAAGGTCAGACGGGGATGTAAGTCTTGTTTCGTCTCTCGGTCAGTGTCGCACTTTTTTCAAATTCGAGATAATGTAATCACAATCGCGCTGCATAAGAGAACTATATATATATAAATGGCGCGTATTAAAACGGCTACCAAACGTGAGCGGTGGCTAGAAAAAGCAAGGAAGAAATAATTGTACAAATGTATATAATAATAATGTGATGTACATATGTATATAATACAAATGTATATATAATTTTAATATGTGTTTTATATTGGAGAATTCAGTAATTGAAATCGGTTTACTATGCCTAATATGTCGTGTGTATTCGTGTCAGCCGTCACTCAAAAGTATAAAATAAAATAAATAAAAAAAATTAAGGTATAAGCTTTTATTCAAAATAATGAGTGTATATAATTTTACTTTTACTAAAATATAATTTATTTTAGTAAAAGTTAGCATTAGCATTTTATTGTAATCAGAAAAATTATTTACTTTTGCGTTCATTTTTTCGCATTGCTATTGAAGGATTATATTGTGGTAAAAGTAAAATTATATACACTCATTATTTTGAATAAAAGCTTATACCCTAAGATTATTTTTTATTTATTTTATTAAGTAAATTGCTATTTTTATTCGTAAACATCATATTAAAAAAGGTGAAATAACGAATTCAAAAGAAAATTATTAAATAAAAAATTTAATGCCATCACCGTTCATCTGCTTAAAACAAAAATACAATACTCGGATTACTCATCTCGCTTTCATGAAATAACTGTTGAGACAAACCGCAATATGTTGAAAGCATCTTTTCTTTCATTTGAATAATTTTAGCTTCAAAACCGGTAAAGAAAGATCTTTATTCAGACTCTATTAAATGCTTCTGCCTTTTAAGTTCATCAACATTACCAGCAGTAAATTAATAAATTCTTCTTCCTAGTGAAACAATGAACTGGCTTTCTTTCGATAAATAATGCTATTCTTTCATCCAAACGCAACATTCTCTGGACATTTTCCTTATAGTACGCCTATCAAGCAAAACCAATATTCTACAAAATGTTTTCGTTATATTTCCTCCCAGGCTCCCACGTGTTTGTCAAGCTGGATCGACCTCCAATGGAAGAATGAAGACAAAGGCCTCTTTATTCTTAGTAATTTCCCTGAAGGCCATTTACGCCGCATCCCCATTTTCCCTCTCCACAATTAAATTCATATGAACATCATTGCTCGTGCCATATTACACAGAATGATACATTTACTTTTATATGACTCTAATACATGATGTCATTTGCAGTTCGAGTTTTCTTCTGCCAACAAGCAGCCCACGAAATGCAAATAAATTCGAAACAAAATAATTCAATCGTTCTTTAGATTGAGGTTTAGTCATTAAATCTGCCAAATTTAATTTAGTTGAAACAAATTTTAAAATACATTTTTCCTCATCTAATAATTTTCTAATGAAATGTAAAAGAAAATCTATATGATGAGCTTTAGCATTTTCCGTTCTATTTTCACAATCAAATACATGGCGCCATTTGTTATTTGCATTTAGTGTTCTTCTGTCAACAGGAATATTGGCGTTGGTTGCCCGTGACTTGACAGTGTAAGGGCAGTACGTGGATATATTTAAACAACATGAGAGAGATAATGGAGTCAATTCCTGCCACGTGATACGCGTAAAATACTCCGTACTAGTTTTATTTAAGAATTCATTGCTCTTTCCGCTGGAAGAAAAAGGATTTGATGTCTCATCGCATCATAAGAGAATGTGTGGTTAGGTGTTAGATTCCTTGCGTACAAACACATTACATTTGTAATGTGATTGTGTCGTCTTCTGAATTTACTCGCCATTTTATTGTGAACGGGTGACAAAGTACATGTTATGTAGTACATTGTTCTCCATTATGAAGTTTATCTGATTTAAAAGGATACAAAGATATCGGAAAACTTCAGAAATATGTGTAGAAACACATAATAAGGCATAACCATTAGTCCTTTGATTATGTAATTGGGCAACACAACAATCCCGTTTCATAGGGAAGGAAATGATACATAACCATTTCGTTCTAGGATTCGAAAACATTCTTACTTAAATACCTCTTTAACTTGTTCACATAATCATTTCAGGGGGAGGTCCTGTGGTGGCAGTTCTCCTTGAGTACGATGCTCTCCCGAACATTGGTCATGCCTGTGGTCATAATCTCATTGCCGAAGCGGGACTGGCAGCCAGCCTCGGCGTCAAAGCAGCCATGGAAGCCGATCCAAAACTGACGGGAAAAGTAAGTTTCTTCACGGTTAAGAAACAGCAACTGAATTTTTTGAATCACACTCGTGTTAAAATCAAAAACGCTGAAAAACACGAGGAGAAATTGATTGTAAATCCTATGTCTCTGTAATTTAAAATAATGAATTCATCGACGTTTCAGCATGGTAAAAGCACCACAAAAGTTGTGCGAGTCTTAAAAGGTATTTATTTTAACAAAAGAAAAAATAATTTATAGACGATAAAGCCAGTCCATATTGGTTTAGGTTTACTAGAAAGGTATGTTTGTGACAGATATTTTCTATAAAGCCGCTTTGTCTCCAATTGAGAAAAAAAAATGGAGAACTAATTCTCGAACTGAGGACTATACATGAGAGTCGTCCTCACTGCCCACCAAACATATGGGGTTCTTTCTGTGGATGAGTTGCTGAAAAACGAGAATATCACTAAAATACAAATCAGTCTACGTGCTCTCCTAATTTATGACCACAAAATATGTTTGGGAGGCTTTAGGAAGAAGTCTTTCAGCATGTCCAATGCTTTTATCCACCGGGAAACACACAACTACGCTATCGACACTAAAACAATGTTTTTGTTGAAGACCTTACATCATTTAGAGTAGACTGGGTCGGTGTGCATCTATACTACTACGAAAACAATTGCTAATCGAAGAATAGGCATGTCTACCCTAAAAACTTGCACTGAGTGGGAAGAAACATGTCTAGCAACCATTGCAGTTGAGGGAGGTCATATGTCTGAAGCTGGACCTCCACTCCACGCCAATTCGATAGCGACACGCCATACCCGGTCGTCAATGCAAAATCCCGATGTGAATTAGCATGCTGGGGTCGAAAGTTTGGAAATCCAACTTTTCTTGAAATACATTTGGACTGCCGGGCCATAAATGCTGAAAAGCGATCGTTGTAGATACGTGGGGAAGGGGGAAGGCTCTCTTGCACTTGAGGAAATCCGAGCAGGCGAAGAGGTGCAGTCGGGGATTGGAGTGCCCGTAGATGATGGGTTTGCGGTTTGAATTGCCTAAATGAATGGGCAGAAAATTGGAATGGTGTGGAGCTCCACGACGCCATTACTAAAGGACTGAAATAGCCCATTGCATCAAAATAATTATACTGTGAATTTCACGCTGAACTGATGAATTCCTGAAAAGTTACAGAGCGAAACCTTTATCTTTCGAGTTTTGTCACCCTTAAGTTTATTGTCCAAAAGCCCGAGTTTCTTCGTGCAATATCAATAATTTTATATTCTTTCAAATTAAATTAAATAAAAGTAATGAATTTAATCTCTTGCTCCTCGAGTCATTTTGAGAGTGGCAATTATTACATCATTCAGATTTTTAGCCTCCTGCTGAAGAAAATTGTGTTAAATATAACTAACGTATTTGTAAGTGAATCTATAATAATTGCAGCATATAGCATTTGCATCAATAAATCGATTAATAAGATTTCTTTTTTACGAGTTGTTTATCTCGTGAATGAAACGAGTTCTAATGTTCACCATGAATGTGTTTCATGGTTAAATTAAAAATACATGGTGGGCTTTCATAAAAAGAGAACGAAAATTGAAACTTCCATTTATATTAAAACAGTTCTAAATAAGATCTAGATATTGTTCAAATACTTTTTGTGCCTGTAAGCTAGATAGTTTTGAGAGGATCATCTACCCTAAAATTCAGACTCCGTGCAAAGGAAGTGATCTGTGAAAATACTGTCATTTTTATGTAGTTAATACAATGTTATTTAATGAGAAATGATCAATGTAAGCAAGAGGGGTTTTTTCAAACATATCGGTGAATATAACAAACCCCACCATATTTCATCATAAATGTATTAAAAGCTCTCGCACAAATTAACCCAAACGATATAATGATGAAAATATGAAACAATTTCTATTATTTTGTTTTCCAATCAAAAATTTTATTGAATTATATGATGCAATAATTGAATTTTTTTTCGACCATTTCAAACTAAATCATGCTTACTTTCTTGTCACAAAAGGCCTCTTTCGGTTAGTTAAATCTTAACATCGCCAACGGTTAAAAATAAGAGAGAGAAATTGCATTTTATCTTACCCAAATTATTCTAAAATTTTTCTTTTTAAAAAACAGGTAATATTGCTTTTCTTGTAGCTAGTTGTCCTGGGCACCCCCGCGGAAGAAGGCGGTGGAGGTAAAATAGATCTTCTGAACATGGGAGCTTTCAACGAGATAGATGTGGCCATGATGGTACATCCCAGCATGTTCACTTCCACCTTCCCGCCCATTCTCAGTAGGTTAAGCGTAAATAATCGCTTTAGTGAATAGTTTTCGTGAATTTATGATCTAAATTAACACAAGATTTACGTGAATGGGTTGTATACCTACTTTTACTGATGTCCGTCGTTTTGACGGGTATAGTGAGGTTTTTGGTACATAATCTTAATTCCTTTTGTTTTTTACATAAAAACTATTATTAAACATACACCTACACGTTATACAACCGTTATAACACCACAAATTACACGCGGCACTGCAAAGTAAGACAAATAACAATCGACTGCGGGAATGGACATGCATATCGTGTTTACACGTGTAGTTTGCGAAAATTGTGTGCACCAACTAATACTACTTGTAAATGGATATAGGTATGTACTTACATATTTTATAGATTGGGCACCTGTATTGTGCTACGAGTAAGAACTCTAAATTTTTATAATTATCAAATCCATAAAGGTATTACAGTGCTCTTTAGAACAAGAATCTGCTAATATGATGAACCCGTCAATTTGACGGGAATCCGAAAAAATAGGTGCACTACATACAGATACTCGAAATTTGAGGGCATTGAAAGAAAACAAATTCAGATAAATACACGTTTCAGTATATGCTTAATAATCAATATACAGGGTGTGCTCTTATCGTCGTCCAATAGCTAATTTCTAAACCACCAGACATAGGTATATAGTTCCAGTTGGAAAAATGTTTTAAACGAGGGAAAGAATTATAATTTATATTATTTGAGTGACTAAATATATTTCTGAGAAGGTTGCTATTTCTAACTTTTTATACGGTCCCCGGATCAATCAATTATATTTAGTAAAATATTCTTCACACACTAACATTTTAAACAAAAAAAGTTTCACTCTTCTGTAACTAAAACTGAGCGAGTTATGGAGCTTTGGATTTCATGATTTTTAACCAATCAGCGCCCAGTCGAGCAAGTGTTGCGCATTGATTGTTGGATCATCTTCAAGATGAAGACGATCCGCTATTGGAAAGAAATGACGATCCACCAAATGAAATGGTGTAAAGTGGTCTAAGTCAGCGATATCCAGAACTACATAACTCGGTCAGTTTTTGTCGCAGAAGAGTGTGACTTCTTTTGTTTAAAATGTTAGAATGTCCAGAATATTTTACTAAATATGATTGATAGGATCGGGGGACTGTATAAAAAGTTATATTTCGTAACTTTTTCAGGAATATATTTATTAGGAATATATTTCAGGAATATTTTATAATCAAAAAACATATATTATAATTCTCCCTGTCATTCAAAGCATTTTTTCAATTGAAACTATATGCCTGTCTCTTATGGTTTAGAAATTAGTTATTGGGACCCGATAAGAGTAGACACCCTATATATTTCTAATACAAAATATTTATGTTTTCTGATAGATTTAACACAAAAATTATGGAACCCGTCAAATTGACGGGTTCTGCAAATCTAGTGATAATAATATCTGTAAGATGTGTGTAAAAACATGTGGGATGGTTCTTCGTTCAATATAAGTGTTCTAAGAGTATTTCAGTGAAAAGGCATTTTCCATCAATAAAAATACATTTATTTAGAATTAAAGATATTTTAAAAGAAAAAAAAGAGGTATTTACAATAATTATTATTTACACACATTAGAAGAGAAGAAATCGATTTGTTAAGGATTAAACAGGAGGGGCCAGTTAAAGCATATTATGAGAAAAGAACCATATTGCGCAGTATAGATAAATTAAGCTAAAGCCAAATCGTTACGAACAGCAGACATCAGACCACACCCACACTACTTACAACGCTTTGTCTCCTGTAGAGTCTCAACCCAGACGCGAACTATATGATCGAGAGGTGAGTGAACACAAAAAAAACGTGGTAACATCACATCCGCGCGTTAATTAATAAACTGTTCTAGTTAGTGCTGCCATCTATGTATGAGGATTTGGCTTAATAATATGGAGTATCACAATATAACCCTACAGACACATTACTTTCAACGTTTAAGCATTTAACTGATACCGAGAATTGATGTCGATAGAACCTGAATATTAAGTTTTTCTTCTATTCAAGATTTAATCTAAGCACACACGAATTTCTCATTTTGACAATGCGCAAAACAAGCTTAATATTTATGTCGATTTTTTACATGTTTCTAAGTATATCTCATTATCATGTGCCTGGATGTTTCGTAAATTAACTGTCTCGTGTCTTTCCAAACGAGGTTTGATGTAGATTAATGTGGACTTCAAGGGGAGAGAGGCCCACGCGGCTGCATTTCCCTGGGAAGGTCGTAATGCACTGGACGCCGCCGTCGCTGCCTACCAGAACATTGGCCTCCTCAGACAGCAAGTTAAGCCCACTTGCAGGATTCATGGTGAGTTTCTTAAAGTTATTATAAGATATACAAAGAAAGAAACTATTGAATGATCTAATTCTTTAAAAAATCTATGAAAGGATCCGTAGTTGTAAACGAAATTGTGAGAAAAGTATACTACGTAGAAGGAATCGTATTGCTTGTCCAACTGCAATTTTCAACTTAAATAGTTGTGAAAGAATTCATTTACGGGAAATATAAAATTTTTAGGTAGATTCCGTATAGGAACACTACCTATGTAATGGCTGTCATGACACGACTACGGGAGAATTTCTACACATTTTCTGCTATCGTGGTCCCTAGAACCCAAAACCACTGCTAGTTTTATATATATGTTACCGTTCATAGAATAACTAGATATTCAACTAGGTATTACAGGAAATATTTTGTTATATATACAAAAGAAAACAAAACCATCTCATAAATGACAATCAAAACAACAACAAAAAAGAAGCAAAACGCCAACGTCCGGGACGCGTCATCAGCAAGGGAAATCCCGAACGGGCGTATATATAAATAAATTCGGTGTTTTCTAATCACAAACTCTAGCAGTAATGCTATAAAGGAGTTTGTTTCCCCTGAACACCGAATAAAAACCATAGTTTGAAATAAGAAAACAAAGCTAAGAGATAAGAGTCCAATTGAAAAAGTAGAAAAAAATAATAAAGATAAAAAGCTCAGGTCCATTTGAAATAAAACACATGAAACCCAACCTCATAACCAACAAAGCAAAACAAAAATGAAGAAAAAAGTTTTGCTTCTTTTTTCTGTTGTTGTTGTTTTGGTTGTCATTTATGACATGGTTTTGTTTTCTTTTGTTAATATTTCTCGCTTTTCGGTTGTACTGCTGCATTGGCGCATTCACCGCATTTGTGAAGTTTTTTCTCATATTTAAATCTTTTATAGAAATTTTGTTAATCGTTTAGTATCTATTTCCTAAATTTACTTCATCTGAAATATTACTTCTTTGATTTAAGTATTTATTTGATTAAAACTAATTTCTTAATTGGTGGTTTTTGCATTTGTTTCTGTTTGTGTGTATATATATATATAATATAAACTATTTGCCCATGTTGTGAACACGATAACTGGAATAAAGTTGATTGAATTTGAACCGAGTTGGATTTGATTTGATATGTTGCAAGGAGGGTAAAATTCTCGGCCGAGTTTGCAGATGGATCATTTATCTCAGAGGGAATGGAAATGGTGGTGGTTGGAAATTTTCATTTCCCCCTGATTCCCTCATTATTGAAGATAGAAAGATAATTCAAACTAGACGAGTCATCGCCTCATCATAACGAACTACTTTTGTATTTAAAGTTTTTCAGCAGCTGCAATCCCTTAGAAGTTAGAGGTTGAAAAATGATTTTCAACCTCTAATTACAACTGCCTTTATTATCTAAGTAACTGGCATCGTTTGAAAACTCTTATCGGTTGCATTCTCTTAAACTTTCGTACATCCTCACAGCTCCAACCCTTATGAAATAAGAGATGGAAATCGTGGGCAAAGTGTTAAATTAAATTTTTATTCCTCACTAGTGGCGCCACCTGGTAATGTATTTGAGAAAAAAAAACATTTCAAGATTTCATAATATTTATTTCAATGAATTATAAATTAAAGCTTCAAAAGTAAAAAATGATCGAAAAATTTTATTTTTTTGTTACATTAATAAAAGTATGTGTTTATAAAACGCTTTCATTAAATTTGTTCATAAGTAAGTTTTTTTTTAGATATTAATTTCTTTCATTTATAAGAAACAAGAAGCTAATGAACTAAAAGAATGAATTTTAGTACCTCAAAATGAAAAATATTTTCATTCAAAATTGATTTCATTATGCAAGAAATCAATTTTGTCATTTGTAGAATATATCATTATATCGTTTTCAGAATACATTATTTTAGTTTTAATAAGACTATATGATCTGAAATATAACGGAAGTTTAATAATTCTCTCCATGGTATTATTAAGCCATATTTACGGATAAAACTTTCATATTTCTAAATTAAAGTTTGTTTGGCACTTAGAATGCAGACATTATAGAATTAAAAAAAAGAAGTTGAAACAGGATGCGCCATATTGTAGACTTGCCGGATTGGTAAAGTGACTTCGGGCTACTTTTGTCTATTAGTTTCTTTCTTTATCGGCAGCTATTATTACGAAAGGAGGAGTGACTCTAAATATCATCCCCGCTGAATCTCGGCTGGAACTGTAAGTGAGAGCCGCCACTCAGTCGTCCCTAACCGGACTCACTGACTGCATCATCAAATCTCAAATACAACGTCCTTCGTATTGAGTTTATCCTATAAGGCGTTCGCTGTCCGATATGTGCACAGTATGAATTGTTCGTTAGCCAATCACTGACAATACACCGAAACAGGACCTCTCCACATATTTTCGAGAAAAAGAAATATACAGACGAGACATATTTAATTAATTACTCTTCAGGTTTGTATTGTCTGTTACTTTCTCTTTTTACCGCCAGCTATCATCACGAAAGGAGGAGTGAGTAAAATGTCATCCCCGCTGAATCCCGGCTGGGTCTGTACGCGAGAGCCGAAACTCAGTCGGACCTAACCGAACTCACCGACTGCATTACCAAATCTCAAATACAGCCAGTGGCGTAACAAGGGTGGGGCAGATGGGGCTAGTGATCTGGGCGCAATTGCAAGGGGGCGCAAAATTAAGGAATCAATTGGTTGTATTTAATATAAAAATAGGTTTTTTTGAATCTCTTATTCCTAAGATTCTTAAAAATTGAAATGATTTCAACAAAGTGTGGGAAAATCTTAAGACAACAACCCGGAAGCCTCAAGCTGCGACAAAATAACAAGTAATATCATATTTCAGAGATTTGCTGACAGAAACCCTCATCGCGAAATTAAAAGCTCGTTTAGAGCTCCCACCCGGTAGGGTGGGATAAAGGAGGATGGTTAGGGATGATTCTCCGCAGGGTTCCTGATGTTTTCTTCTGACCTGATGGTTCTTATGGTTTCTCACGGTATGCATGATAAACACTGAATGGACATCAGTTTCTTCTGAAATTGGTTAGCAAGTGTCATTCCTATTTTCAATCAGCAAAGAGTGAAGAACGGGAAATATACGTCCTTTTTTTTGCACAGAATAAGAGCAATCCAGCAACTTTAAAAGACGTATGTTCGCTATCTTTACATTGTTTCTAGCACTGAAAATTTGCGTAATTTGTATGATGAAAATGCGATACTGTTTATAGAACGTAGATGCAGTTTTTGTCCAAACGCAAAAAAAAACCCAGAGAGAGAGAAAAAGCATAAAGTTTTGCAATTGCTGGTAAAAATTAACAGATCTTGCAGACCTGGCAAACAGATCTTAAATTGGCATTGAAAAACATTTTTTTAAATTAATTTTCTTTAAAATAGCAAGGATTTTCTAAAAGAATTTACATTTAAAATGCCAAAGAATTAAATAAGCATGTAAGAAGATTTAAAATTAAATTATGAAGTACACCTCAAATGTTCTGCTAGGTTTTATAGCAGATTTTATTCCAACAAAATGATTTTGAAATAAAGTATTAATGCCTTTTGCATGTATTTTTCTTTTGTATATTGCGAAAAGGTAGTTTTGAAGATTATTATCCTGTTCATGATAATAATTCTAAGAAATGATATCGTCATGCCCATGCCTGAAGTTCTTTTGGATATGATGTCGATAATGTATATATTTTAATTTATTTCAGTGAAAATTATTCTAAATTTAAATTTTAGACCGATTACTTCAATTTTAGTGTTTTAGTTTTAATTAAGATGTCTAGTTCAAGCTTTTGTGTCGATAAAATCTGGAATGATGCCTTTGACCATGAAATCTTCGGCATTTAGAAGCTTAATCTCACCAGCAAGCAGACATAACTTTTCTATCAGATTTCCCCTCTCCTCCGTTTATTTTTCAAAATACATTAAATCCGAAAAAATTGAAATTATTATACTATTATCAAGTTAAACACCTTTAATTTTTTTACATGATTTAATTATAAAACTCAAAATTTATCTTGGCAGTTTTTGCTAACTTCAGATTTGCACAGCATAAAATGAATGAATGAATCTAAATTTATAAAATTACCTTTATAATTCTATTAGAAACTTTGCTGCAAGAATCTTTTGTATGTTTATTTCACACTTTCACGCGATTTTTGAACGGAAATATTTAGCTACTTTTAAATATACTCCAGCATGAAATGAATTATTTGTTATTCATTATGTCGCAAAAATTTGTCTCAGTGGCAAAAAAAATTAATATGGCCCAAGATAAAACTGGGAATTCGTTCGATTACCTTCATAAAGTCAGAGAAATATTTAAGAACCTATAATTTATTTATGAAATGTTTTAAATCTTTTAGTTAAAAGCGTGATTTTTCTTATTTTAGCTTCGTTTGTATTTATAAAATATGCAGCAACGAAGAAGAAAGAATCGGTGGCCCCTCAAAAGTGTTTTATATGTTACTAGCAGTACGCGCACGGCGTTGCCCGTGGGATCGTTATTTCAACAAAATAAAAAAAATGCCCACATACAATTACATAAATAAAAGTTTTAAAAACGAAATCAAAACGGAAATATATATTATTGAGTTGGTCCGCCTCTTTTTCCTCTCGACCGAGTACCGTTAAATCCAAAACAATGTTAAAAAATTACAATGTGATATTTATTACACCGCAAGCAAAGTATGAAAGGCAAAGAAATAAGTTAAGACACGCTTAAAAATAATAATCGAAGTAACCGAGTAAATAAACCATCTCCTCGCAGAACGCGAAAGTAATGACGTCACCCTGGCCCTTCAGCCAATGAAATTGCCCGCAACGTTCCGGAGACTATCGTGGGCGGAAGCTTCGCTAGAGGAAACATATCGTTCAACTACCAGTAAAAAATTAATTTTTAAAAAACTAAAAAAGATATTTTAACCATTCTCATTTTAAATCCGACAGAACCGTTGCAGTTATAAGCTGAAAAAAATTGAAAATAATAGTGTTATTAGAAAGTCGGATGCGACAAATTTAAAATCAAAACCAACATTTAGACGGCAAAACTGACTGATTTTTAAAAAATTCTCAAAATTCAGTAATTTACGATAGAAATTCAAAACTAACTTCATTATAACGGAAATCGCGTGCTCTTTCCGATGGTCTATCTATTTTTGTCGTACAATTATTCGAAACCATTCTATTGAGAAATTAGTGCGAAAAATCAACCAAAACATTAAATAAAAAAATTTCTAGATTAAAATTTAAAATTTCGGCTTCGAGGTGCATTCAGCCACCATTGCGACTACCTGTGTACCAAATTTCATGGCTGTAAGTGCGATAGATTCGTCTGGACATCGCAGACAAACACACACACACACACGCACGCACACAAACATTGCCTTTTATAAGTATAGATTTTCAACTCAAGATCAAGTCAAAAATGTTTTGTATGTTATTTTTTAAATTTATTTGCACTTTTAAACTCTGCACTCCCCGGCATAAAGTTTCCGAAAAGAAAATAGGGATCACATTTCAAAAGAAAAAAGAGGTGGGGGCGCAGTTTTGGTATTTGCCCTGGGCGCCATTTTATGTAGGTACGCCACTGAATACAGCGTCCTTCGTATTGAGTTTATCTTATGAGACATTCGCTGTCGATATGTGCACAGTATGAATTGTTTGTTAGCCAATCACTGACAGTAGTTCGAAACAGGACCTCTCCACATATTTTCGAAAAAAAGAAATATGCAGACGAGACATATTTAATTAATTACTCTTCAGGTTTGTATTGTCTGTTACTTTCTCTTTTTATCGCCAGCTATCATCACGAAAGGAGGAGTGAGTACAAATGTCATCCCTGCTGAATCTCGGCTGGAACTGTACGCGAGAGCCGAAACTCAGTCGGACCTAACCGAACTTACTGACTGCATCACGAAGTGCGTAGAGAGTGGAGCCACTTCCGCCAGGTGCACGGCTTCCATTGAATACAAACACGAGTATCACTACCTGAATCTAGTCAGCAACAAGATTATGGGAATTACGTACGATTATTATGCTCAAAAGTTAGGTTAGTTTTTTTTTTATCATTGCATTATTCTTTGTTTAAAAACGTTGTTTAATTAGTATTTATTCCTATAAATCATTTCATATTAACCATATGTGTCATTGTTGTATCTAATATGCCAACACATGTAAAAGACTAAGCAGGTTCTCTGAATCTACACGATTCTCTCTTGGATCTGGTGTGATTGTCTCTCAATAATACAGCCTATCTTGGCAAAACGATCCTTTATTAAAACAAGCTAAAACATTATAAAACCAATAAAAACAAGAACGACAGTCACTATTGCTGCATAGCTGCGTTACTACAGAACTAGAACAGCGCCCACAATCCGGGCTTTTTAAGGAAGCTGCCAGAATACTACGCATGCTCCAGACTTCCCCTGCCATGGCTCAGCGCTTTGCATCCAACATCCTCCCCACTATTTGAGTGAATGCTAGAACTCAAAAACACATGTTCTGATTAAATAAATCAAGTCCATATTCATTGACATCATAAGAAGAGCCAGAACAGACAATCTTCTTTACAATATTAATCATTTCATGCTTTAAAGAATTAACTTGATCTACACTTAACTCTAAAGGATAAAGTCGCTGCACGGGCCTTGTGGTAACTCCGGACTGTGTTTTCACTTTGACAGTACGCACTCTCTTATCTCGACCTGGCAATACTGCCATTATTATCGCCAAATACCAATTTAATCGTTTTTTACTATCGTCTCCTATTAATACAACTTCACCGATCTGGGGTTCACGGACACTGTTTTTGAAACTATAAGCTCAAATATTCCTTTCGGAGTCGAAGCCTGAAATCCTTCAAAAGTTTAGCTTTAAATTTTATCGTCCTTCTGAAACTTTGTGTTTCTACAAGATCTATATCACCGGTACTAAAATTCCGATTCTCAATCATAAACATAGACGGAGTTAAAGGAATAAGATCGTCTGAATTCTCAGAGACATAAGTAAGAGGACGCGAGTTTATAGCTGATTTGCATTCACATAACACAGTCCCGAGTTCCTCAAAGGATAAGATCGACTTTCCGAGAGAGCGTCTTAACAATTCTTTAATAACTCGAACCAACCGTTCCCCAAATCCTCCCCACCAGAAAGCCGTGGGAGGATCGAATTTCCACAAAATTCTATTAATGTTTGCCTCTCGCACGATTTTTTCCCAATCTAAAGTAGATAGTTCATTATATGCACCTCTAAAATTGGTGTCATTATCGGAATAAACCGTTCTCGGTCTACCTCTTCTAGCTATAAATCGACGAAAAGCCAATGGAAAAGAGTCTGTGGTTAGAAAAGCGACGAGCTCAAGATGAACTGCTCGATATACAGCATATGTGAACAGTACTATCCAAACTTTCGAAAAGTGGCCCCGCTAAGTCGACTCCTGTAACCTCAAGTGCCACTGTGTCGGAAACTCGATCTTCAGGCAGCAGACAAGATGCATCAGTCAATGGTTTTGCTTTATAACGTTTACACTTGATACAACCAATAATTACACTTCTAATAGTCTTACGCGATTTGACAACCCAAAATTTTTCTCAATATAGACAGCATTGTCTGGATTCCCGCGTGACAATGTTTTCTATGTACAGACTCTATCAAACGATTAGTTAATGTACAATTATTGGGCAAAAGTTTAGGATCCAAAAGATTGGTACATCTTTACGTTCAGTTATGCGAGTCTTAACTCTCAAAATCCCATTCTCGTCCTTAAAAACATCAACTGTAGGTACTGCTTTTGCACTAGAAAAATATTGGCCCTGAATTAAACGTATCAATACAGTTTCTGCACTTTCTATTTCTGACAAGGTTAGTTTAGAAGACTTAGTAACAGAATTTTTATTACAGTCATTTACAAAGCACAATATCAACATGCAAAACACAATGAAAAAACAAGTCATGCCTTTATTATGTGCCGTCAGCATATCCCTTTCCTGTCGTTTTAAGGCTAATTCTTTATTATCTGGTAAGTTTGCGCTTGCAACTGATTTCCGAGGTATTTCTACCTCGTACCTACCATCGGGAAGAACAGTAAATTTTTCATGAAATTCTTTCAGCTGCTCATCAAATGCTTTCCTCTTTGACACATTTTCAATGGGTTCACGAATACCCAAAGACTCAATGTCCCATAATTCTCTCAAGGAAGCATTGTTAACATACAAGGGGAGGACCATCTGCACAGAATCCAAACCTGGATAATCATCACCGATAACAGTCCATCCCAATTTTGTATGAATTGCAGCTAAACCAAAATTTAACTGAACACATCTTCCCGTTAATAATTTCCCAATTAAATCTGCTCCGATTGAAGGTCAATCTCATTTTCATTAAAAGTGACATCAGATAACTCAATATTGTTAACTCTTAAAATTTCCAATATTTGTGGATCCTCTATTTTAGGAACAAGGCCACAAATCTTACGCTCAAAAAACACCTCACAGCAGTAGCCGAAAGAACCATTTAAATCATGAATTTCTACTGCATAAATACCGTGCTCTATTCATGGAAGTATGAATAACTCTCTCTTACTCTTACATCCATGGCTCTATTGGAAGTATCCCCCCCCGAACAGACCATGAATCACCTTTTCACGTCTGAGAGGTCGCAATTTCAAGCAGTTAACAACTCTGTCACTTACGTATGAGCGGGAAGAAGCACTATCCAAAAGTCCTCAAACACGCATTTTATTTCCCTGACCTACAATTTCTACACAAACAGTCTGCAAATATACTTTATCATGGAAATTATTATTTGATAAATTGCTTGCCATCTCAGTACTTTCATTAGTTTTGACGGGAAGAATTTCTTCCTTACCCGGACACATTAAAGTTACATACTGCCTATTACATTTTAAACATTTTACCTTAACTTTAAATTTCCTACTTACATGTCCATATCTAATGCATTTAAAACAAAATCTATTTTTATACAATATACGTGTCTTATTATTATAAGACATATTTTGAGCCAAAAGACATTCAGAGCTCCAATGAGGTTTCCTACAAAATACACAGTTTTTCTTACCTGTGGATATCCTGTCATATGAGGAATTAGTATTAACCAACATGGCTGCCGTTATCCGTACTTTTATTTCTTTTAAACGATCCCCCATTCTTCACAAATCCCTCACGAGCTAGCTTGATCATTTCCTCGGATTCGACCTTATGACGCAAAAAGAACATTAGCTTCTCGAGGGACTTCTGACTTGTAGAATCATCTGCAAAACCTGAAATCCTACCGCGTTCCCAGGCATGTAAAACACTTTCCGGTAGGCAAGATTCCACAAGTGGTTCCATAAAATCAGCAAACTTCTCCTTAGTACGTCCCAAGCTTTTCAAAGCTCTAAGCTTTGTCTCGAACATGTCGTAAAGGGTAGCCAAATCAGGAGAATTCTTTCCATCAATAGCATTCTTCATTACAAGGGAAAGAAGATCTCTCATATAAATCTGTACCAAAAGATCCTTCCAGCCGAATCTTGCCTTCAGCTGTTGAATCGCCTTCGAATAATTCTCAGTTGTAATGGACCTTATGCATGTGACGTCACATCCTCCGACACGTGACCTGCCGGAGGCAGCCATTGGTCAGTCTTAAACAGCTGACTCAGAACTGCTTTTATTTCTGAGTCGCTTATAGGCCGATCGTTTTGTTTATTCCTCCACAGCCGTTTTTCTATACTCTCGAACCCAAAGGGTGCATAAGGTCCATTGGAAAACTGGAAATCAATCTCGGAGCTCTGGACTCGGGTACCATGCATTGATATAAATACTAGAACTTATCGATTTCAGTAAAATCATCAGACTCGTGTATCTTCGAGAAAATACTTCAGATTGTGAGGAATTCTTTTGGGTCACCCGAAAATTTCTTCAACTCAAACTTCGGCAACTTGAGTTTCGGTGCATTGTCCATTGAAGAACATTGAATAAGGCCTATGGAACTCTTCAAGGAAGCCTCAACCTTGGTTTTCAGCTCAAGATAACTATCTCGATAACTTTCAGTGGCTTCAAAGTCTGCTTTAAACTCAGAATGAGTGTTCGTATCCTCCAAAAGCAATGAGGATATTTCTTTTTGAATCACCTCTAAGCATGAAGATTTATCATCCAACTGTGAATGTAACGAGCTCAGTTTACCAAGATTCTTGCCATCAGCTTCAAGAACCTCCAAGTGCTGCCTCACACTCTTTGCTGCAACTGTAAATGCAGTTCTCAAAGATTTTCGTTGTGCCTTCAGGGCATCCATTATTTCAAATGAATATTTAACAAAAAACTCACCAGACCAAAAGTGACGATGTCGCGGACGCCATTATGTTGCATCTAATATGCCAACACATGTAAAAGACTAAGCAGGTTCTCTGAATCTACCCAATCGATTCTCTCTTGAATCTGGTGTGATTGTCTCTCAATAATACAACCCATCTTGGCTAACCAATCCTTTATTAAAACAAGCTAAAACATTATAAAACCAATAAAAACAAGAACGACAGTCACTATTGCTGCATAGCTGCGTTACTACAAAACTGGAACAACGCCCACAATCCGGGCTTTTAAAGGAAGCTGCCAGAAGACTGCGCATGCTCCAGACTCCCCCTGCCATGGCGCAGCTTTTTGCATCCAACAGTCATGTTCTCAATACTGCGACTAAATTATTTAAATTGATATCTGATTTGATAAGAACAGAGGACAAGCCCTCACAATGCACATAAACGCAATCTGTTATAAGTACCTACAATCCAATATATATATATAGCACCATTTCATGTCCCCGAATCTAGAATCATTATGATTCTTTGTAATCGATTTAGATGGACATGAAGTGGAAGCATACCAGAAAAATTTTTAAAACAATTTAGCAACCTAAGAATAAAAATTTTGAAAAAAATTATATAACTAAAGAAAAAACGTAACAGAATAATAACAAAGAAGATAACGTAACAAAATAATAATAACAGAAGAGTCCATGGTGTCACTAGAAAGATTTTCTATCGTGAGGAATATTTTTTTGAGTCTATTATTTGACCATGATCATATTATTATGCAATATACAATATTATTATACAATTCAATGGAGACAAACATTAGCTATTGCCTTAAACATTAGCCCTTGTGTGTGTGTGTGTGTGTGTGTGTGTGTGTGCGTGCGTGCGCGATGTCCAGACGAATCTATCGTACTTACAGCTTTGAAATTTGACACACAGGTAGTCGTAATGGTGACTGAATGCACCTCGAAACCGAAATGTTAAAATTTAATCTAGAAGTTTTTTTATTTAATGTTTTGTGTTGTTTCGGTTCATTTTTTCGCACTAATTTCTCAATAGAATCGTTTCGAATAATTGTACGAAAAAAATAGATAAACCATTGGAAAGAGCACAGGACTTCTGTTCTAATGAAGTTAGTTTTGAATTTCTAACGTAATTTACTGAATTTTGAGTTTTTTTAAAAATATAGTCACTTTACAAAAATAAAATTTTCCGGAATTCTTAAAACTCTTGCATCCGATGTTCTAATAAAGATATCATTTTCAAAATTTTTTTTGGTAGTAAATCAATTATTTTTCTCCGATTTAAAACAAGAACGGTTAAAATATTTTATTTCTTCGATTTTAGATTAATTTATTTCTAGATGGGATCAGAGAATTTTTCTCGAATGCCGAAAATGAAGAAGCCCGCCGTTTCGCACTTTTTCGCCTTGGCTACGCAATCTGGCGGGGAAAAAACAAACAATACCAGTACGTTCTGACTATATCTTTAGTTAGAGAAGACTAGAAAAATGAAATTGATTTGAAGGAGCTATTTACATAATCTGGATTCAAAGTTTAAACCTGAAGTGGAAGATTTAATCTCCTTTTTCGTTTCTTCCTGTATTCATTTTAGATATATTTAAATGCTATAGAAATTATGTTCGTCTGTATCTTTCGAGGCGTATTCTTCCATTTGAAATCGTTTAAGATTTCATTCGGTTGTCATTCTTTAACATTTTACCTGCTTTATAGGAATCAATCTTTTAAATCCTAAAAAAAAAAAAAAAATCGAAAATATCGGTTTATTTGGTATTGTAATTTCAATTTGAAATCATTTCGTTGAATGGCTTTCATTCGAAGTATCTAATGTCACCAATTAACTATTTTAAACAGGATCGAAACATTTTAAGGCGTCAGCCTGACTGAATTATAATTGTTTTTACTCATTTTGAATTCTATAATTTACAATTTCATTGTCGCTTAAAAAAAAAAAAAAAATTAAAAGTAATTATTTAGTAAATGTCATTGTCGATAAGAAAAATAAGAATTAAAAAAAAATATATATATATATATATATATATATCAAAACCAACATATAAACACAAAATAAAAACTCGAAAACAGTAAAAAAGGACAAAATGGCTAAATAGACAAAAACCAGAAAAAACCAAAAAAAATTGAAAAATATCATAGCGAGCCGCTCGTCAGGAAGCGAAGCTCGCTCATGATATTAATTTGTGCTTTTTTCTGCTGACGACAAACGAAATCCGTTAAAAATTGCCGTCATCCCCTCTAAAAACACAAAACAAACGAAAATGGAAGATTTCTTGAATAAAAAATATAAATACATTTAAGAAGATTTAAAAAGAATCAAATACAAAAATCCGAATACAAATACAAAGAATCCGAATACAAAAATACCTAGAATAAAAAACAGTCGTAACATAAAAAATAATAAAATAAAGCGAAATATGCTTACCATGGCAAGGGAAACGCTACCGCGACCACGAGGAAAAAGAACGCCAAACCAGTTATCGCCGTTGCCAAACAGAGGAAAGAGAAAGAAAAGGAGAAAGAGGCTTTGTCAGTAGCTCTGAAATCACTGCTTGAGATATCGTCGCACAAAGTTCTCGGGAATACCATTATTTAAAAGTTGATCATACAAAAGCTTTAATTGTCTAGATTTTGAAATTTCGTTCGAACAAATAGATCTAATGCGAGAAAATTGAGAGATAATAGTGTTTCTATAAATCTTAATAGAAATATTAGAAGACCAATATGAAAGTCGGTTGACACAAAAATTAAAATCCATTCTTTTGTCAAAGATATCGATACAAAAGTTATTATCAATAAGTTTAATATCCAGATCTAAGAAATCCGCTTCAAACTGATTACAGTTTGTTTGTTTAAGAAGCAAGGCTGAAGGATAAATATTTTGCCACGTAATATTAAATGATCCATGATTAAAAACAATAAGATCATCTACGAATCTGAAAGCCTGAGGATGAAGAAGTAAATAATTCTTCTCAAAATAATGAAGGAAGAGGTTAGCTGTAATAGAAGAAAATGAAGATCCTTGAGGAATGCCATGTGATTGGAGAAAAATACTTTCCCCATTGTAAATAAAATTATTAAATATGCAAAAATTACATAATTTATCCCAATACTCAAAAGAAATATTGAGAATATTTTTGTAATCAAAAAAGTAAGAGTTAAGCACCTCTCGAAGAGTGGCTAGAGGAATGCTTGTAAAAAGATCTTTGAAGTCAAAAGTCTCAATAGAAGAAATACTGTTCTTATTATTGTGAATGAAATCAATAACAGGCTTATTATTGTTAATAATCCAAGTGAAACCTACTGAACAAATGACATTCAGTAATTTTTTTAACAGATTGAAGAAAATGTAACCAGGTTGCTTCATGTATGAAGAAGTTCCACAAGTGATAAAACGATAAGAAATAGGATTTTTATGAAATTTTGGATTAATAGTAATATAAGGAAAGCAAAAATTGAATTTCTTAATTTTGAAGAATTTATAGAAAGCAAGAATTTTTTTGGATATTGTACTCATATTAAAGTTGGACTTTTTGTATGTTGCAGAATTTTGAAGTTCCTTATCCAGAAGATTATAGTAATGCTGTTTGCAAATAAAAGCATAGTTATTGGAAGCTTTGTCGATAGGAGTGATGATGAATTTACTTTTTAAGTCTTCAATAGCAATTTTAATATTAGAAAATCTAAAAGAATCAAAACATTCGGAATTTTTATAATGGAAGGATAAAGACTTTTTCAAAAGGTAATAAAGATTCCATTTCCACTCAATGAAAAATTCAATGGGGATAGAAAAAGCATTAGAAGTTTTTAAACAGAAATCATCAATATTACTCAGTAGTTTATGCAGTATGGAAGGAAGAGAAACATGAAAAATCGGTCTGAATTTTGGACCTTTTAACATGATACTTTTAAGATCTGAATTCTCAACAATGTCTAGACTACCAGTAACAATATGGCCAGAATCTTTGTCAATAAATTGAGAATAGGAGTCTTTATCACAAAAGCAATTAGCTGTTTTTTTAAGATTTACAGTGTCAGATGAGGCATTATTGTAATTGAAGATTTTTCTGCCAAAAGGAACATTATATTTAAAAGTTTTTTGTAAACAAATGTTTTTAATGGGAAAAAATTGCTGAACAGAATTGAAAATGGAAGAGAAAGGAATCTTGTCAAAAGTAGGATGCTGGAAATTAAAAATGAAATGCAACTTTTTAGTAGGATCCTTAGTAGGAATTTTTGACAATCTCTGTTTCAAAAGATCTAAAATGAGAGTTTTGAAATGTAAGTTATTGGACTTAAATGAACCAAAGTTTGAAAATAAATCAAGAAGCGAGTTAGATAGTAAAGAGAAAACAAAATTCTTGACAGGAGCCCACAGATAAGAGTTTGCAAAAGAAAGTTCTAATGCCTCAAGTTCACTAAAAAGGTCAGAAACTGATTTAGAAGGTCTTTTTTTAATCCTTTTTCCTCTGCTACCTCTAGAAGTCTTATGATGTGTGTTATGAAAAAGCTTAAATGTACAGGAATTGTCAGGAGAAATCTGCGCGCTATTAAAAAGGTCATTAAGACCGTATGGAATAATTGTTTTGTATTGGAGCATAAAAAGGTTTTCTTTTGAAAGGCGATTGTTTTTATCAGGAACGATATCCAAAATTTTAATAGAAATATTATCAAAACTATGACGCTTAAAGTGCTCAAATTCGGCATTAAAAGAAGAATGTAATAAATATTTTTTATATCATGTCTGTGTTGGTTAATTCTAATATTGATAGTATTGCTGGTCTGACCCACATATTTCATATCACAAATGGTACACTTCAAAAGATAAATACAGTTGTCGATTTTGCAACCAGGAATCAAAGTATCATCATATTGGTTTTACGATCGCTTCCAAAGAAGCTCTATGCGCACGAAAATGTATTTACACATGGTTTACGTTGGAGGAAGTGAAATATTGCTTATGTATTAGAGATGAGTCTAAAAATGAAGTGAAAGTGTGTGATACAGAGATGGAATAAAGTTTTCTGGTTCCTCAAAATTTTCACATGAAAATTCATGTTCTAAGAGTATATAAATATGGCGTTAAATCTGGATAATCAAAAGTGAACAAAATATGATCACCAAGACATGAGATGTTTTTTCTTATTATCCAACATTCTGCTTATGCATTTCTGGAAAAGTAAACGTTTTAAAAATTTTATTTAACAGTGCCAGTTCATTACTTTAATTATAGCAATTCAATAACAATGAATTTTACATTTACATTTAATTCTTTTATACATAGTTTATATCTGTAAGAGAATTCTAAAGTTTTGCTAGTAGACTAAAACGCTAGATGAATAGCTAAATGGATAAAATTTGGTACACAGTTTTATCATTGTGAATGTAGGTCCGTATCAAAGTTTGGACCAAAACCGTCGGAGGGTTGATTGTCTGTCGAACTGTATAATCGCATACTTGTAAAAATTATATCTCCTAAACCCTTTGACTTAGAGAAATAAAAATTGGTATGACGGTTGCTAACATTAATTATAGATCTGTGCCCAAATTGCGTTTCAATCGGTTAAAAAAGGGCGTTCAAACTGCATATTCAACTTTTTTACTTGCGAACTGGAAGCAATCTCTGCACATGCGCAAGCTATTCAACGATAGCGAACGAGGTCATTTTCTCCTGTTTGCTTTACGCTCGCGCACGCCCTCGCATTAGCGGAGCTTGCTAGAGTGAGATAGAAAATAAATATTGCTAAGTTTTAATACAAACGCATCTCTTTGAATATGATTCTTCACCTAAATCTTTTAAAATCACTATAATCTACAATGAAAAACCTTCTGATAGCCATTGCATTCTGGGTAACAGTAGGTTCGAAATTTTTATCCACACAGGAGGAAGGGAAATGACAAATTTTTGAAGTATACGAGAAAGTTTAGGGAGGCTACTCCCGCTGGTTTCACTATCAGCTCTCACCCTTGTAGCATTCCCGTTTTCTTCCACACTTTTATTGTAGCAGTAGAAAAAAGAACTGGATCCTAATATGCGAGATTAACCCTTTGTAAGACCGTCGGAAGTATACTTACCACCAAATTCATCAATTCTTAAATGTATAAAGTAAAGCTATTTTACAACTCTTTTTACAGCTGCTATATCTTAGTAACATCAGAAACCCCACAAGAAATATTAATAAACACTTCGACCATATAATGCGCTTTTAACAATCAAATTAATTATCATTTAAATATTAATTATTATTTTGAGACAGTAACATGCCAACAACTAACGCTGAAAAGAAAGGTGTCATGAAGTTTGGTTTTCGATGAAACAAAAACCTAGATGTTCCAATTTCTTATCTCAAACCACAACGAAGTGTCTTGATTTGCTAGTTAATTATTAATTAATCAAACAAATTAACTAACAAAATAAATTTTATCTAATAAACAAAACGAATTTCTTTTCTTAAATCAGTCTTATTTCCAGAAATATGTTAATGTATCATTGCTAGAGAGAAATGGCCCTTTAAAGGGTTAAAATGAGTTCGAAATGTATTATTTTTGGCCACATAAGTATAGTTGTTTTTATAGAATCCTTCACAGCGGCTAAGCACCATTCACCAATCCATGGTTTTATCTCCACTAATCGCAACTAAGCACCATTAACAGTCTCCATTGTAGTGTTTTTTCTAGCTTAGTGAAATCACCTTACTGCATTTTATACTTTTAAGGCATTAGTATGAACGAGCCTCTATATAACAAACCGAAAACATACTTACGCTTTTAAGAAGTTTCTTCGTCATCTTGTTGACTGATAAAATAAAATACTTTGAAATTGCTTGACTTTTCTTCTGACATAAATACTAACCGTAACATGTTTACGGACATTATAAAGAAAAGACGAAACAAACTGAAAATACTCAATGAACCAGTTACTCATAAACCCATTACTTTAAAATGCATAAAAAACTAAGGCTATGTAGAATCAAGTTATGCATTTTAGCATTCATGTTACGATGATAATGAATACTCTAGCATTCACGTTAACCCCTTTACAGTTTGCCCAAGCTCCACTAGTGCATTGAATTATGTCATTTTTAAGCTTATAAGCTGAATTAAGTCATTCATAGACGTTATAACTCGATACAAAAATGATCGGTAATCCATTAACATTTCAAGTGCTCAATGGACGTGTAGTTGAATCAATATGACAACGTATCCCCGAAACAGAGGAGTTTATCTAATTAGATGGCACAAAAACTACATTGTTAAGGGGTTAATTAATATGAAATATTTAAGTAGCGGCGAATCGGGGGGCGAAGGAAGCGGCCATCTCCTCCTCCACTGTTTGCGGAAAAAATTAAATTTTTATTTCCTTTTATCTGCCTGAAACTAGAAACTACAAAAAAAAATAATAGTGTTCGGGAAAGCTAGATAATTTTGTAACTAAATTTTTAAATTATATAAGTTACCCCCCCCCCC